>NW_004624845.1:1719888-1768993 GCF_000247695.1 Heterocephalus glaber | reverse complement strand
GAAGCCCCTTCCTCTGGACCAGGAGCAGTGGGATGGTGGCTCAGAAGCCCCTCCCTCTGGGCTGGGAGTGGGGGGAGGGATGGTGGCCTGGAAGCCCCTACCTCTGGGCCAGGAGCAGCAGGAATCATTACCTTGGTCTGGTGGTCTGGTGTCCTCTGTGTCTTTGTAGTGTGGAACCAGGTGGCTGCCTGTCTGCAGCGGGGTAATTCGGTATCTTCCGAGTGACTCAGGACCTCTGGTAGGGCGTGCACAGACCTTCCTGTGTGCAGTGGACTGATTCGGCGTATTCCTTGAGACTTAAGCAAATTGAATTCTAAAACAAAACAATATGGTCATGCCATGAAGAGAGCAAAGCCAACCAAACAACTAGCCTAACAGTGCAGGAGTAAAAGTGAAGTCTCTCAATTTCTCCATGTTGGGAAAATCCATTGTTTGTCCAGGGTTAATTAATTTCCCAAAATAATGATAGAAAAACATTTAAAATATTTCATTTGCGTCATTGGTTGAAAAGATTAAGCTGACTTATGTGCTTTTCCTCCACTTTAAACAACACCTAAAAACCTGAATTTGAGTTTCAGCCATTTGAAATTATGTTATTGAATTTTTGAACAGAGGAAAAAATTGCTTTTTATCAAGCATCTACTGTTTCAGATATTTTGTATTACATTAAACAATGAAAGCCTCATAAAAATGAGATAGGGATAATAATCCACAAGTTTCCCATTTTGTAGGCAGTCCACAATTTGTCAGTAGTGGTATCCACATTCAGCATCCAATTCCCAATCCATGCCCTAAAGAGGCCTGCTCTTTAAGTATACTGTATGCCTTATCCACCCAATTTTTAATTGTATAAAAGTGAAAGGATGCCTTTAATCCTAGCATTCTAGGGGACAGAGTTAGGAGAACTGCAAGTTTGAGTCCAGCCTGGAAATTTAGCAACATAGTAAGACCCTGTCTCAAAAAATAAGTAAATAATAAATAAAATAAATAGATATAGTCAGTCAAAAGGCCCTAGGTTCTGGCCCTAGTACAAAACAAAAAAAAAGACCCTATCCTCCAAGAAACCTAACATTATTAGGAGCCCCCCTTTACCCTCATCAGTTATCTCTTATGAAATTTTAACAGTTCAAGAAGCATTTATATTAAATAAGTATCTTTCAGAGAAAATTTCAAAGTGAAGAAGCTAAGCAATGTGAGAGAGCTTACAAAGCCATAAGACAAGATCCCTTGCCTTTTGATTAATACAGTTATTTTCAACTTTCATTTTGAAATAAGAACAACTCCTGCCCAAATGGGGACTATAACTCACAGGGGAGTACTGGAGGAGGTGAGAGGAGCTGAATGTTTCAAAAAGGTAGAAGGTACAGCAAACTGGCACATGGGAGGCCCTTGGAAAAGAGGAACTCATTTCTATACCTGTTAATTCAATACTCCCATTCCCTGTCAGAATACACATGCTACCAAACCCAGTAGTTATTTCCTTTTTACTCCTTCCTTCATCATTTCGTGCCATTAAATGTATGAAAGAAAAGACCACGATGTTCTTCTATGGAAAAGAAGTGATTTAGAACTTTTAAAGTCATACTTTCTTCACTCTAAAGATGGAAAATTGGACTATATTTATTCTTCTAGTTTTTATATCTTGAAATCATTGTTTTAAATTTAGAACTTTATTTTCGATAGGACTCAATTAAATAATTAAAATACTTTGCAGTTTTAGAGATAGAAACAGGTCTATTTCTTCAAATATGCAGTGCAAAACATCTTTCAGTTTTCTAATAAGTTAATGTTGCTATCAGAAGTATCTATTCATTGAAAGAAAAATTTAAAATCTCTCAAATAGGATAAGAAGAGAGTGGTTAAACTAAAAGAAAACTGAAAAAAAAAAAAAGAAAAATAATATACAACTGTTTTCAGTTAGCTTTGCTAAATAATTTGTTAGAAAAACCAACCAGATGCCAGGTGTGGTGGCACTTGGGAAGCTGAGGCAGGAGGATGGCTGCAAATTCAAGGTCAGCCTGAGCTACATACTGAGTTCAAGGCCAGCCTGAACTACATCATGAAACACTGTCTCAAGAAAAAAGCAAACAAAAAAATACAACAACAACAACAACAACCAGGTAAAGGAATAACTTAGTAACTGTGTACCATTGTTATGTTTGCTTAATAATAACCCAAATGAAAGTTCATTAACCCTTATCTTCCGTCTCCCCTCATTCTGACAAATTTTTCTTCATCAGCCTATATATATATCACCACCCAACTGTGCCCTTTCTTTCATCCACCTGTCCTTATCCTTCAACTTCCACTGAAGAAAGAGAAGGAGAATTGTTTGTGTCACCAGCAATGTGTGGCAGTTACCTGTTAGTTTGTTCCTGCTGTATTTCCATTAATTAACAATTGTTGAAAGGGTGAACTGGTACTTGTTTCTTTAAATGGTCTATCTGACACACCTGCACGAACTTTCTTCCCTAGTGGAAAAATTGAAAACTATGTATGATCTTCAACTCTATTTTGACTAAGATGCCTATTTTTATGAACAGAGGCTTTCTCTGCTTGTAGGAAATGAGTAAGGGCAAAGCCAATTCTAGCTATAATCACCAAATTTGAATTCTCACTTTTTGCTCCCCTCGGGACTTCTCTTCTCTGCCTTGTTGTAAATGATTTATTTCTCCCAGGGAAAAGAATTAAATTTAACTAGTCTCTTTAGTAATTGCATTTACATATTCCTTTTGAACAAATATATATTCTTCACTTATAATGGAAGAAAACGCAATAGAAAAATGAATCGTGTATCTGAATCAGAATTTTAAGTGAATTAAAAGTATTTTAATTCCAGTCAGTAATTAAAAACATATTAATTATATGTTAATTTGTAAGATTAACAGAAATGTAATATATTGATTATATCCAATTTAGTTGACGATATGGGGAATTACACATTTTCTTGACTATTGATGGATGCAACCATGGAAATAACCTGTCTTAAAAAAGAACTTGGCAATATCAATAAAATTTTTAAGTTAATGTAGTCTTTGACTCTGCAATTCCATGAATAAGATATTCATTTTACAGTTGTTCATATTAATAAATGTCAAGTACTATGAATGTGTTTAAGAAAATTAAAGGAAATTCATGCAAAGGAATGTATTTATGGAATTATTCATGTTTTTACATTTTTGTTTATATAACTCTTACCTACTCTTGTTTAACATACTACTTAATTATCTAAATTTAATAATTGAATTGAGTATGCCATCAGAAAGAAGCCCTAAAATATACATAATAATTTTCTTATACTTGGGCATTTGAGCTATATAAATCCTTTCTCAGTTAATGGATCTACAACCTAATGAGCTATTAGTTGTCTATGTACAAATTATTGAGGATACCAAGAAAACTGGGGAAAGGGTGAAAGAGTTATTTCCCACAAAGCCTCTACATAAGCTGACCTGAGGCAGAAATAGCTACCTTGGTACATTTCACTTCTTGTGTACCTCATTAGTCAAACCCTTGCATATACATCTCCTTTAATTCCTGAGATAACAGTAGAGTGCTAGTGTCCTTATTTCACCAATGAGTAAAAAAGAGTTCAGAAAGATTTTGTACTATGGGTATGATTCATCACCACTTCAAAAAGTTTCCCTTTCTTGTTGCCTCTTTCAGTTCGGGAACTTGATTAAAAATTACATAGCCGTCACATTTAATCAACCAGCCACATGCATGTCCTCATCTTAAATTTACATCTGAGGCAACTCAAAGAAAATACATTATTAGATTCATATCAAAGACTGAATTAACTATACTCTTGGCAAGGATGTCTAGCATTACTAGTTATGATGCCATCTCACTCCAAGAGTAGACTCATCCCAATTACCAAGGGGCCCTCTCTTGGAATTTTTCTAATTGTCTCCAAGGCACTGGATTTCCTCAGTTCTGCTCAGGTAAAATCATGCCATTTTTCCTCCATTGTATGTACTCTTTCCATTCTGGTTGACCCCAAAGGGATAAAAAGAATACACAGAAGGAAAAGCCAAGGTACTTGATGTGAGGAGAGCAAATTTAGAGAGACAGAGAGGTGAATTTAATGATGACTTTGAGAATAAACTTACCCTCGAAACTATGTGGCTCTGAGGCTACCCCTAAATAGAAGGTAGAGGGTTTGTCCTCATACAAACCTAGTCCACCAAAGAGATCAAAATTGCTTCCTCACAATGTCTGGCACCGTGAAGTTCAAACTGCATACATTCATTTCCTGAAGAACAGTTTGTTAACCATTCACTTGTGTCTGAGCATATACAGATCCTCAGAGTATTTTTTCCCAACCTGTAAGAAGACAGTAGTTATGTGCATAGAATTTCAAATAAAAATATTTAGATTAGAATTTGAGGCATGCTAATGACTAGATTTTTGACAAACCCTTCTCTAAGCCAATTTTGTGAAATGACAAAGTGAATACTGTATTTTTCAAAAAATGTTGTCAAGATCAGTGTGGCTGCTTAGCATGTGTAGCCAACAGCAACACCACCACCATCCCATTATTTTAAAGGCCTGTACAACTTCTATTTTGAGTTTCGCTGTCCATTCATTGTGATCCCCAGATCTGGACCTCAGTCTCATACCTTGACTTATTTCTCATGTGCTCTGATTTTCCCCATTCTTTGCCCCCATTCTTTGTGTCTTTTTTCTAGCTAACATGACACATCATTTTTCTAAACTGGGTACCAGTGCCTCTACTGAGCACTTTATCAACTTGCCTGAACAAGCCTCGCTTTCACGGCACATTGCCCAAGCATCTGTTCCAAAAAAAGTTCTCTGCCTCATGTAACCCAAACCTTTAACCTTACAACTCTGCATTATTTTTAGATTTCTCCTGACTTAATCTTTAGCTTATTCTTGCCCTAAGAGTAATATATGTGAAATTCTTTGAAAATTATGACATGCTATATAAATGTTGAAATCACTATTGCTTCTTTTTTTTAGTACATGTTTACAGTACATGATTAATTTTCTTGTGGAGAGCTGGTACATCTTAATTCTTTTTTAAAGTCTCCTTTCTCTTTCTTTCTTCCCATCCATCCTTCCTCCATCTCTTGATCCCTTTGCCAGTTGTAAAAGCTCTGTTTCCTATTATCTAACTTTTATTTTGCTCTTGAATTTATTTATACTTTGGGTTTTTCATATACAAGAAATCATACGATATTTTTACTGTCTGATTTATTTCACTTAACAGTATTATCTCACAGTGCATCCATTTTCCTACAGATGACTCAAATTTATCCTTCTTTATGATAGAGTAGTGCTACTTTGTTTAAAAGAACACATTTTCTTTACTAATTTCTCCGTTGATAGACATACATGCCACTTTCAAAATTTAGTTATGAGTTGTGCTGTTATCAACATAGGTATGCATATATTACTGCAATATATCTTTAAGGATATCTAGAAATGGAACAGCTAGATTGAATGGAACTTCTAGTTTATTTGAGGAATTGCCATACTGATTTCCATAGTGGCTTTTTTTTTTTTTTTGCAGCAAACACACCTTTATAGGAAAACTGATGATAGGTACATAAGTAGACAGATGGCAGATACAAAATTGATTAAAGGTATAAAAGTACATGCAGAGATAGACACACATGTAAATAGGCATACATATGTGCACATATGTATATTCATAGAAAAAGTATTCTCTATATAACACAAATAGAAATTTATAATTGATAATCTGTGGACAAAAATGCAAATAAGATTACCAAACTTTAGAAAAAAATGTATAAAATTTAAAATCAGAAAAGATAAACATTTACCAATTTGAATACAAAAAGAATATGAAAAAACAATAAGTTTAAAAATTTTACTGTAAATGTTTTTCCATAGTGTTTATACTAGTTTACATTCCCACAAACATTATAGAACTGTTCCTTTTCCCCAACAACTTCTCAGAACTTGTTAGTATTTGATTTCTTGATAATAGCCATTCTTTCTGAAGTAAGATGGAATCTTAGTGTTGTTGCAGTTTGCATTTCTGTGACATCCAGATATGGTGAACAGGTTTTCAGGTATTTATTGCCCATTTGTTCTTTTCTCATGAGAAACATCTATTCATTTCAGTGGACCATTTTTTGATTGGGTCTTTTATTTGGGAGAGGTCTAATATTCTTGAGTTCTTTACATATTTTAGATATTGCTTTTCTGTCTGAGCTATAGGTGGCAATTTTTTCTCATTCTGTAGATTTTCTCTTCACTGTGTTGTTTTTTCATTTGTTGATTTTTCATGTTATTTATTAGGCAACTGAAGTTCTGTTTAGAAAGTCCTTGCCTCTGCCTATGTCAAAGAATTTTTCCTATTTTATATTCCAGTAGACTGAGTGTTTCTGTTTTAATTTTAAGTCTTTGATCCATTTTGATTGTAGTTCAGTACACGTGAGAGATATGGGTCTATATTCAGTCTTCTGCATGAGTATATCTAGTTTTCCCAACTCCATTTGTTACAGAGGCTATCTTTCCTCCAGCATGTTTTTGGCCCCATTGATCAGATAGCTGAATGAGCCTGGGGTTGTTTTTGTATACTTTATTTTGTTCCATTGTTGCACATGTCTTTGCTAATACCATGGTAGGTTTCTAGTATAACTTGAAGTCCAGAATTGTGAGGCCCCTTTCTTTGCTCCTGTTGCCCAAGATTGCCCTTATTATTCTGGATCTCTTCTTGTTGCAAATGATTTTTAGGATGGTTTTCTGTAGTTCTATGAAGAATGCAATGGGCATTTTGAGTGGAATTGAATTAAATCAATATATCAGTTTTGGGAGTATGGCTATTTCGACAATTCTGGTTTTACCTATCGAAGAACAAGGGATAACTTTCCATCTTCTGATGTCATCATTTATCACTTTTTTTTCAGAGTACTATAGTTTTCATTATATAGGTCTTTTGCTTCCTTTGTTAGCTTAATACCAAAGTGGTTACATATTTCTTGAAGCTATTATAAATGATATTGTTTTTCTAATTTCTTTCTCAGTTCATTTTTGGTGTACATGAGGGCTATTGATTTTTCTGTATTGATATTGTATCCTGATACATCACTAAATTTATTTTATTAATTCTAAGATTCTTTTGGTGGAATTTTCTGGGTCTTTTTTGTGAAGGATTATGTTGCCTGCAAATAATGACAATTTAACTTCTTCCTTTCCCCTATGTGCCCATTACACTTTTTACTCTTGCCTGGTAACTCTGGCTAATGTTTCTAGCACTATATTGAACAGAAGCGGTGATAGTGAACACTTTGTCTTGTTTCTGATTTTACAAGGAAAGCTTTCAGCTTTTCCCCATTTAATAGGATGTTGACCATAGGTTTGCCTTAAATAGCTTTTATCAGATTGAAATAAGTTCCTTCTATACCTATTTTCTTCACAGTTTTTATGATAAATACATGTTGGGTTTTGTCAAAAGTTTTTTCTGTATCTATTGAGATGATTATGTGTTTTATCCTTGCTTTTGTGTATTACATTTATTGATTTGTGTATGTTGAACCATCCTTGCATCCTGGGATGAAACTTTCTTGTTCATGATGTATGATCATTTTGATGATATTTTGCATTTTGTTTGACAGAATTTTTGCATGTATGTTCAGTAAAGAGACTGGCTTGTATTTCTCTTTTTCAGTGGGATCCTTACCTGGTTTTTTGAGTCAGGATAATGCTTGCTTCTAAGAATAATTTTGGGAATACCCCTTCCCTTACAGTTTCATTAAAGAGTTTGAGGAGTATTGACATTAGATATTCCTTGAAATTTTGTAGACATTGTAGTGAATCCATCAGATCTTGGGATCTTAGATGGTAGGTTTTTTATGTTGTTGCTACTTGTTGTCTGTTACTGGATTACTCAGAGTTTTTATATCTTCTTGGTTCAGTTTTGCTGGTCCACATTTATCTAGGAATCTATTTTTTTATTCTCTAATTGGTTTTGAAGCAGTTACTAATAATCTTCTAGATTTCAGTGGTATTTGTTGTGATTTCATCTTTTTTCTTTATAATTGTATCAATTTGTTTTCTTTCTTTTTGGGTAGGATTTGCTAAGGGTTTCTTTATTTTGTTTATTCTTTTGAAAAGCCAGCTCTTCAATTGATTGATTCTTTGTATGGTTGTTTTTAGTCTCAATTTCATTAGTTTCTGCTGTGCTCCTCACAATTTCCTTCTTTGTACTAGTTTCAGACTTGAATTATTCTTGTTTTTCTAGTATCTTGAGCATAAAAGTTATTTATTTAGGTTCACTCTTTCTCTGATGTGAACATTCACAGCTATAAAGTTCCCTCTTAGGACTGCTTTTACTGTATCTTATAGGTTCTGGTATGTGATACTGGTATTATCATTTGATTCCAGGACCTACTTTCTTCCTAATTTTTTGTCTGTGTCCCATTGATTATTCAAGATTGTATTGTTTGATTTTCATGTGTTTGCATAATTTCTGTGGTTTCTTTTGCTGCTGATTTCTAGTTTCATTGTACTATAATCTGGTAATATATATGGGATAATTTTAATTATTTTGTATTTACTTAAGCCTGCTTTATAGGGTAGTATGTGGCCTATTTTAGAGAAAGTTCTATATGCTTTTATTTCTGTCTTCTGGCCAGCTGTTAATAAATTTTTAGGATTCTTAATTATTAAACTTAAAAGCTTTAAAAATCTCATTCGTATTTTGATTTGACAGTTTTTATACCTATAGGAGAGAAGAATACACATATATTTTTAGTGACAGGGCTTTATAACCTTATTTTTATTATAAATTAATTTTTCTACATTTGAAAGTAGATGTAATCTGTTAATGAAATAAAGCCTCTCATGGGAAAACTGGAAATGAAATTGGGCTTATTGAAGAAGAACCAGTTACATTTAATTATTTATCAAGGAAAGTAGTTTTGTTGTTTTCAGTTTATAACCACAAGACTTAACAATCAAGTGTTGACCATCTTGAACTTTGAAAATTATTTTTGATGAATAAAACACAATTTATATCTTATTATGAAGCATTTATTTGCAAAAAAAATGATTATTACCAATAAAACCCTTTTCTAGGTCAAATAATGTCACCATAATATTATTTAAATTATATTTGGCTCGTCTACCATATAGGTAGTTTGAGTCAGTCAATAAATATTTCTTTTGCATTTTAATAATACTCAAACAATCCCATAGAAAAATGCAGAAAGAATATGAACAGCCATTTTGTAAGAAGAAAATAAATGGAAATGGACAATAAACACTTGAAAATGTTTACAGTTTAAATAAAAATGTAAAAAATTAAAACTAGGTCTTACTAAATTTATCATATTGCCAAATATATAAAGGACTCACATTATCCAATTTTTCTGTAATTTGAGCTAGCACTGTGCTACTGAACTTTGTGCGATGATAGAAATGTTCTGTATCTGTGGTGGCCACTCTAGTACCCACTGGCTACATGTAGCTATCACCACATAAATATTGCCAATGTGAATGAAAATGTAATTTTTTAATTCTTTGTAATTTAAATTTAAGTAGCTACATATGGCTAGTGGCTCTTGCATTGAATAGCACAGCTTTGGAAAAACAGGCAGTACATCAACCCTGTCATGGTAGTGAGAATTCATATATTCTACTTAGAAAAACAAAAATTTAAAAGCCACACATTTTTTTTTTTTTTGTACCGGGGATTGAACTCAGGTCCTTGCACTTGCGCAGCAGGCGGCAAAACCCCTGAGCTAAATCCCTGGCCCCCAGCCACACATATTTTGACTTACCACTGTTGATACTGGTAATTTGTAGCACAATAATACTTAAAAATAACATTTATTATAGTATAATTTATACATAATTAGAAACCACTAAAATATCTTAAATATCCATTAATAAAGAGAATTTATTTTGCCACATCTTCTATGTGGCAATTTTATAATTATTTAAGAAGTATATATTAAATCTTCAAATATTAACTTGAAAAGCTATCCAATATCTTCTAAGCAAATACATAGCATGACAGATCTGTTTCCCAAAATAAGGAAGAAAAAGTATGGATAGCCGGGGATTTAGCTCAGTGGTTTCACCGCCTGCTGCGCAAGCGCAAGGACCCTAGTTCGATCCCCAGTACCAAAAACAAAAACAAAATAAAACAAAACAAAAGTATAGATATTTGTCTGTGCATAAAATATATAACATAGAAAACTGTTATTTGTAGGTTGTCACTATAGGATATCATTGCAGGATACTAATGTGCTATGTAAATATGAAATTCAAAACAAATATTTTTGAAATAAAAATTCTATATGACCTGGGTGCAGTGGTACACACCTGTAATCCTAGCTACTGAAGAGGCTGAAGCAGGAGGATTGCAAACTTGAGACCAGTTTGGGTGACTTAGTGTGACCCTGTCACCTAATAAAAAGTAGAAATGACTGAGTATATAGCTTAGTCATAGGGTGCCCCGGGTTCTTTCCCCAGTACTGGGGAGAGGGGGATACTACACAGGAAAAAATTTATACTCAATGGCATTAGGTAGGATCTACAGTAAGCAAAATTTGTTTGTCTTACAAGATTTTAGATTGTAGAGGCGATAATGACAAAAATTCACATTTATAATTAGTTGCAAACATGGAGATGCTGATTACAATAATATAAGGAAGGGAGAGGATACATGACTGTGTATTTACAGATGAATTTTGCATGTAATACTGCCAATATTAATTTCAATATTTGTGCATAAATGTGGTGTAAGGACCAGTGTGGAATCAGCTGTTTTTCAATGCCAAGGTCACATGGAATTCATCCTGCTCATGAGCCCTTGGGAGTTGCTGACCAAGCACAAGGTTTTGCTGATTGGAATCTCATCTTTTAAACTTTTGGTTATCACAAGTTCTTGTATTTCCCTCGGCCTTTCACTGAGGAAAAAACAAAACAAAACAATCCTTTAGACATCTCCATATGACTTATAGAACATTATCATGTGCAAAATCCTCAGCATGGGGTGCCAAGACTGCCTGTACCTGGCCCTAACATACTTTCTTACCTTTATCTTGCACTATTTCCCCATTCTCTTTCCTCTTACAACACAATATTCGCTCTTTCCTGAAATAGGCCAAGTACTCTCAACCTTCATGCCTTTTCACAGTGTTTTCAATATACCTTTAATTATACCCCTCTGACCTTCTTTACTTGCTGAACTCAAGGCCTTGGCTTAACATCACCTCTTTGAATCCCTCCTAGTCCTGCTAATCAGAGTGTATTTCTCCCATGCTCTCTGTTGTCTGAATCTCTCTGTAATTACTTCTATCCTAAATCAGAGATAGTGTTTAAACATTAAATCAGAGTTAATTATTTTCATTACTCATTACCATTTTCCTTTCATGATAAGTTCCTGAGGCTAGTACCATGTCTTACTCATCTCTGCATGAGGTGATGTATGTGTAAACTGCCCTGTACTAAGTCCTCAATGCATGAAGCTCTTATTTTGTTGTGTATATTCTTGGTGTCTTCTCTAATATATATTATAGATTTTGTATTTAATTAATTTTGTGAATTTCTTATACCACATCAACTAAATCTTGGTTGAAAAACAGTATTGGATTATTAATTGTACCTATGGCTTTTTGAATCATGAAAGTTTTTAATCATATCACTAATCATATTGCTATATTTCAATATCTTTCATATATTTTGATCATATTGCTAATTGCCTTTATATCTTCAGTTTTTTTCATTTGTTCCAGAAATACTTACTGAATATGAATTAGAGAGTTTTCTATCTAGTAGGAATATGGAAGTAAATTAGATGAAAAATTATTCCTGCCTTCATAGTATTTAGCATCTGGAAGAGAACATAGCCACTAAACAAAGGATTGCATAATTAGAATTTTATTTTTGTTATACTGGAAAATAGATGGCATTATGAATGATTGTAAAAAAGGGGTTCCAGGTTTATCCAGTGGGTTAAAGAATACCTCCATGAAGAAGTGTGCATGGGTAAGAATCAGGTAGAAAGACATAGGAAGGGATAAT
Organism: Heterocephalus glaber; assembly: GCF_000247695.1. Next base: position 1,756,966 of record NW_004624845.1, on the reverse strand, counting down.
GAAGGAGGTAGAGGACAGGAATTTAAAGGAGAATTTTAGACAAAGGGAAATAGATTCAGAAAAGTAAATTCTGGTAGGAATAAGAAATCAGCATGTTTTATCAAGCCAAATTATTCAGTCATGAGCATGACTCCAGTTTTCACGGGTAAATTCCAGGCGTTTTCTCAGTACTCTTGGATCCAATCTTATTTTCTAACCCTGTCTTTTAATATTTGCATGTGAGTACATGCCTTTACACATACCATTCTTTTTTTTTGGGGTACCGGGGATTGAACTCAGGTCCTTGCGCTTGCGTAGCAGGCAACGAAACCACTGAGCTAAATCCCCGGCCCTACACATACTATTCTTATTGGTTGGAATATCCCATTTTTCCACTGCAAATCCCAGTCATCCTTCAGGACCCAGTTCAAATCCTGAGGTTCTCTGTTGTCCTTCCCAATTGACAGCAATGCCTTCTTCCTCCTCATCACTTCTAGGGCATTTATCTATGGATAATGTGTCTTATTGCCTATAAGTGTGGTTTACATTTGGTTTGTCTCTATTTCTCTTTCCTCAAAATATGTTTAGCATAATGTTTTTTATAAAGGTCATATTTCACAATCTTTCTATAAATAAAATGAGTTCTGATGAGTCATGTGTGAAGATGAAACGACCAGGATATGGTATCAAAGGTATGCAGAGTTTAAAACCAGAATTATTTCATCAAATTTGTTTAGCTCGAGGTGAGGTGTGCATTTAAAGTGCACATCATCAGTGTCTGTCTCTAAGGCTGAGCAAGGCATGTATGCCTCTGGGTTAGAGGACCCACATCTTCGGCCTGAGTCTGCTTGAAAAGCAGTGTTGGAACAGCTGGTTTAATTGTTATCTTTGCTTTAAACATCAGTACCTTCTTCTGAAACAAAATGTTCTTTTTCTTAGACAGGGACTCACATCTTTCCTAATTTCACCTGTAAGAATAAGAAAATTATGTCCTGTAGGGCTGAAGACTAGTTAATAATGATCTGACTGGGTGGTCCAGGGCTCAGGGCTGGTTAATAATGATCTTGCTGAGTAAGGACATAGGTGTTTCCCAGGTTTGTTATCTGCAGAGATTCCTTTACTATGCATGGAGAGAAATACAAGTCCGTAGCATGGAGTGACCTGCTAGCCATCTCTGGCCATCTTATAAGTGTGGATCTGTTGTCACAAGAGTGCGAAACAAAAAACCCATTGCTAGTGCATAAGATATCTTATCTTTATGTGAAAAGGATGTAGAATGTTTAAAGTGGGGAAGCGTTATACCCTCCCCTCTCCACAGAAGGAAATTACAACTGTTTCAAAGTATAGTGCAGTCAAAATTTTAGGATGAGAACAGTGTGTGTGCACAAAATGACAAATATTTCCATTGAACTCACTTAAGTTATACTGACAGCCTCTAGTTTAGGAACTCAACTGATTAATGCTGACTTGCTAGGGATTTTGCCAGGAGAATCATAAGAGTACCTAATAAAGAGGACAACTTGCTTGACCATGAGAACAGGAAATGTGTGGACCTTGGTTTCAGACTGCATCAAATGACTTATATTCTCATCTGTACTGAAGCTGAATTAACCAGCTTTGCTTTCTCCTGTCTCTGAGTTCTCTTGCCTTTCTCAGTGGATTAAGTACATTGGCTTTTTTGATTCTGAAGCTTTTTTGTAAAAGAGTATTTAGAGTAACTAGGACTAGGAATAATTTTAGTTCCAGATCAAGAAGATATAATTTTGATGTAATACTGTTCTTTTCTTTTTTATTTTCTAAGAATTCTGTGCACATTATCAAATGTGACTGAAATGTGAGCCTTGAACACATTTTACTGGTGTTCATCTAGAGGTGGAAACTTGGAGGAAGGGTCTGAAATCCATGGCTCCTGAGGGACATGTCCTTTCACTTGTGTCTCTTCTCTCTAGCCTTCACATTCCTCCAAAACAGAGAATTACTAACACTTGCTATTCTATCTCCAATGCTCTTTTGAGAGGCTGCACAACAGTGAATAACTCCACAAGTAATTAACTTCGAAGAATAGGAAAATTAGTCAAAATATCTAAAGATGTTTTATAAGACAAGAAAAAACCCAAAGGGGATGTGAATGTCATCTATTAGTTTCTTAAAAGTAGACAATTAGAGGAGAAATAAGACTCTTCTGTGTTAGTATAAACTGCCGAGAGAAGAGTCCAGAGTGAGAACCAATAAGAATTTGTTCATGGGAAAAAAATTCTGTTTCAAAGGTCTAATGCTTTTTAAAACTGTCATCAAGACTCATTTATCAGCTGCATCTGCTCAGTGAAGTATTTTGAGAAGACTGGAGGAAGTCATCATTAAAATGTGATTACCATCATTCATTTTCAAGTAGACAGAGAGGCCACACATTTTATAGTGCTGCAGGCTTCTTTGCCCTTTGAAACTTTCTGTAACCTCTTCTCCAGTGGGGAAGAACTAATTTCTGTGTATTAGATTAACACTTTGTACATTTCCTGTCACAGTACTGTCAAACTTAGACACATTTTCCTTGTATCAGAATGAGATCCTTGATGAAAGGGGAAAGAGAAGGTAGCTAAAGCTTAATTGAGATACTGTGTCAAGACACGAAACCAGATTTTGTTTTGTTTTTGTTTCTTTCCTTTTTTAATATTCTATACTTTTATTTCATTGGTAGGCCATCTCAATGACTTTGGCAATATTTGACTAGTAGAGGTGGGACAAAGTGTGGAAAGAGAGAGCCCCTTTTGCTAGTAGAAGTATACAGGAATGCCTGAAAGCAGAGGTTATGCTCTAGTTCTGAGAAAAACTCTTGTCGCACAAGGAGCCACTTTAGGCACAACATAAAATATTATGTCACTCAAGGGATTGCAAGTGTGTGGTCCATTTAAGGTCACCCTAGCGATTATAATTACCAAATCCTGCTTACCCACTGAGTAGATGACTCAATTCAGAAAAGGTACATTCATTTCCAGGTGCAGAGATGACTGATAGATAGTTGGAACCATGTGACAGGAACATTACGGTAACTGTTATTACTGTAATAAAAGAACTAATGAAAAAATGAGAACAGCAGACATGAACAGATGAGGGATTTCACCCTGGTGATGGAAACAACAATAACGAAATAGAAACCCTAGAAATAAAAAGGCAAATATAGTATTTCAGGAGAATACTGTTGAAAATTTATAAGCAGACTAAACACAGATGAGGAAAGAAGAATAAAGTAAAAAGGTCAATAGGAATTGTTCAAACTGAAATATAAAAATAAAAGGATTAGTAAAGTCAATATACCAAAACAAATAGTAATTTTCCACACCAACAATGAGAATTTGGAAATACTATTGTCGTCATCATTATTATTTTGTTACAGGAAATAAGCTGCTGCCCTATCCCACTGCTCTTCCTGAGCATGTGATCCCATTCTTTCTCTTTACAAGTCCTCTAATCAAGCGACTTATTTCTCTCTTCCTCATTAATTATTTCACCCTTTACTCAATTATTCCCTTGCTATCTAAACACTCTAGTAGTTAACACAACAATCTAAAAAGAAACTCAAAAAAACTTCTTTGGAGTAAGGTAACTTTTGTTACCTCCTCGGTCCCTTCACAACATACCCGTTATTCCTCTACCTCAGCCCTCCCAGCACAGTGCTCCCCTCTCTGCCTCAGACTTAGTGCCTTAGGATCTCCTAAGAGCAAATACTCCTCCTCCCCTGAAACATTTCAGTTGTTTTTCTTTTGATGCCACACATTTCTTTTTCTGCCTCACTACTCCTTTATCAGCCTCCTTTCCTGGCTCCAATTCTCCTACTCCATCTCTAATTGTTGAAAGGCTCCAAGGTAGGGTTCCAGGCTTCCTTCTGTTCTCTTCTACATTTTCTTCATAGAGAATATCAGCCAGCCTATGAGTTTTTAATTAGTACATATGTGCAGTACATAATGTTTACATTCCTAGTGGGAAGTTGGTACATGTACAAAACACCTTAATTCCTTTTTACATCCCCTTTCCCTTCCCACCCTCTGCCTTCCACCCATCTCTTGATACCCTTCCCCTTTTTTTGTACTTGTGTAGTACATAATGTTTACAATCCTTGTAACATGTGTGGAATTGTGGAGTAGTACATGTACATTACACATTTTAACAACTACCTCCACTCTGATATCTCCCAAATTTCTATCTAGGTCATTGATAACTCTTGTGAAATTCAGATGTGCACTACAGCTAAATTTATGGCATTTTCACATTGGTGACCAACAGAAATTTCAAATTTACCATGTTCAAATAGAACTGTTGATGCTCATCTACCATCAAGTCAAATATATAGGGGGTTTGTAAGTGTTCTCTTATGCTTACTTTCAACACAAAAAAAGTAACAAGTGAATTATTCGCATCTCCAAAGTATATCCAAAAATCTATCAGATGCATCCAAGCTATTTCAGTTCTTAAATTAACATCTAACTGGTCTTTATGCTTCAGCTCCTGCTTTCTGGGCTCCATCCTCACAGAATATGCAATGTATACTTTTTAGTTGGTATACAGGGTATACCATCAGGGTATATCATTTCTTTTTTAAAATTTTTACTTTTTACTAATGCATTTTTGTGGTACATAAGGCTTACATTCCTTGTCATTTCTTGTTTAAAATTATCTGATAGTTTCCCATTGTGCCTGGAATAAAATTCATATTTCATACGAGGACCCATAGGACTCTGTGATAATGGCTCATGACCATTTCTCTGATCACTTCTCTCTCTCTGCAATTTGCTCACAATATGATGGTACTACCAGATTTTTTATTTTCCTTGAACACAATACAATTTTCCCCATCCTGTTGCCTTCTTCTTTTACATATTGCTTCCTTTTCTTTCATATCTAGGCCCAAACATTCCCTCCATTCCCAGAAGGTGTTTTCTGATATTCTCAATTAGCATTCCATTGCTCCACTAGTACAGCATTCCTTATTTTCCATATCCTCATGAAGCTTATTCTTGTATAAGTAAGTGAACTCAAGAAGCAAAATAGGCAAGGTGAAAAAGCCAACAAAATATCGTCTGAGCTAGAAACTAGCTTCATTTTGGTCCCAGAAGGTCTCTGGAGAAAAAAGAAAAACATGCTATGATTTGAGTCTTTCCTTGAGGAAGTGAGGCTGGCCTTTGTACTCCTGAATCTGTCATTTACTATCCCTGGTCGAGAGTGGGAAGGGATGGGGGTTTGGCAGGCCTTCACTCAAGGGCCATGCACTAGAGAAGGGACAAAACCAATACCCAGATCAGCTGGAGATGTGACAGCCCTGGGTAGTGAGGAGAGTAGAGACAGGAAATCAATAGCTTTCAGTATACAATGTTCACAAACTGTAGGTGAATACATTGGTATAGGAATTTTAGTGAGATAATTTCTAAAGAACCTTTCATATGAACATTTTATAATTTTGTGATTCTAAACATGTTAAGTTTATTCATGATAATTAATCATTATGAAACACTGATATGATCTCCCTGTTCTAAGTACTTAGTTCACTTAATGAGACATGATATGTAGCCAGGTACATATTTTCAGCATTCATCACAGCTCTAGAAATTATATCCATGTCTATAATCACACTGACCCAGCCTTAATCATTTTACTTAAATTCCACTTTTCCCTAGCCTATGGCAGCTCTAACAGCCTTGTAGATCTTAAATATCACATCTTCTGCAATGCCGTTTCTGTTGACTTTAGGCAGAATTAATTTCTCCATTTATTCTGAAAATTAAAGTGCTTACCACATTGTACTGCAATGTCATTAATTTTGTACAGTTAAGGTTCATTCCACTTCCTAGGATTTTGTAATATTCAGACATTCTCACTTTAAATGCATTCAAAATTCCTTCAGATTCTTATAAAAGTTTTACCCTGATTGAACTCGTATAAATACAGAAAAGGGGAAATAAAGAGATGAATCTTTTTATCTTCTCATTGTTTTCACTATGAATTTTTGGACCCATAAAGTAAACTGGGTTCACTTTAACATCTGATTTTTATTACTTCCCAAACTAAACAGGAATTAGTTTGTCCAAATAAATAGTACATTATCACTTTTAATGTAGGAATGTATACTTTTTCTACTGGTTCAATATTAAAGTTCCTGTTTAAATATCACTCTATAGCATGAGAAGTTATAGGGAAACTAAAGTCTAGGTAGATTTCTTGGGACAAACAGACTTGGAACAAAAACAAAAAACATTGGCTGAAATTGCTAGACATTTTATTTAGGCCAATATTCCACAAACTCAGTCTGTGTTTCTTCAGTGTATAATTGATTTCCCCTGAAACTAATAGTTAATTTTCTAGCCAAATGCATGGAAAAATTTTACATTGCGTGACTTACAACATAAATCAATGACTTAAAATACTTGAAAAGAAACCTATTGTACTTAGATACCAAGGCAAACATCTCTCAGACCACTATTATTTTTCAGGTCAGTCTGGGAAATCTTGTCTAAGAGTATTTTAATCTGTTACAGATATATCTTCTCTTTAGTTATTCAGTTCTGTCAGTGTATGGTTGGAGGATACAGATATACCAAGGCTACTTCCAGCAGAATGCCACCTATAAATGTGTGTTAAGTGGCTAACAGGATTTAGAGAAGAAATTAAACAACAGATTCTTAGGTAGAACTTCCAACAATGACTTCCAAAGCCGCATGACAGAATTGTCCTTGCGGGGGGGATTGGAGGGCTGCTTTCTTCATGAAGCACCCTACTGCAGAGAAGCCACCAATCCAGCTAGTCCATAACCTCTCTGCTCTGCTGTGATCCACACCAGCAAAACTGATCCCTCACACCTGGCCTTTCTCCCAATTTAATCCAATTTAAATTCAGGTTGCATGCCTGTGCATCTGATTGGTGAAACATAAACATGTCCAGAATATTTGCTTCAAGGGGATCTGAAAAATGTGATTTTCAGCTTTCTAGCCTCTGTTCTACAGTACCTTACACCCCACTGCCATTTTCTCCAAACATATACTGCATTTCAAAATAATGAGGTTCCTGATGATGCATGGGATAAAATAGTCTTTAAAAATACTAAGTAGAACTAGTCTTATAGTTTCATGAAGCTGAGATTTATTGTTATTGTTTAGTTCAGTATTGGTAATAGAGTAGATGATCAAAAATGGTGTCTTTTTAATGATTGTATAGATGACAGTACAGGGTCACATGCCAATCTGCCTGTTTTAGTGTGGATGAAACAGAGCAGAAATGTCTTGCTCATAATCCACAAAATGAAATCCAACAGAGGGAGGTCTCCTATTTTAGCTTTGTGTTTAATTGTCCTGTGGTTCTGACATTGTTACTTATCAGGTGAAATATAGCATTCTGCCTTTTTGAAGGGGTTACAAGGAGAAAGCAATGTGTTAATCATGTTTCAATGAGAATTTTCCAACACTGAAAAAATGTTACCCTAACTATATTTCTCTCTTATACTATTCCATTGGTTGAGAAATTATCTGCTCTAAAGAACAAATGGAACTCATCTATGAAGATTTCTCAGATTTTCCATAGATTGAAATAAATCATACTTTTTCAAACTCAGAAGAATGAGTTTTTATCTATATTGTTTTATTTCTCATGCTAATATCAGATTACTAGTAGATTTGTACTACCTTTCTCAATAACATTTGCATCAATTGACCAACTTTCCAGGAAGTATATATTATACTATTACTTAGAACTAGCTTGTCATCTTTGGGGACAAAACTTCATTATTTGAAAACACTGAAAGTATGCATTTTGTCATCAAAAAATTTAAAATTTATGAAACATGTTAAACATATTAAAGACATGATCTTATATTGCTCAATTGCATGGCACATAAGTAACTGAAAAGACATATTTACTTCACTTTTACAAATGAAGTAACTGTAAATACTTAACATAAATTGATCAAGGTCATATGTCTAACAAGTGGTGAATTCAGTTCTAAAATCTAGGCTGTCCACCTTCAAATGTTTTCTATCTTGTCCCATAGCAGGCTACCTCCCAAATATTTAAAATAGGTCAACATTAAAAATAAAGCACAACAAAAAGCAAAGCTATTGATGCTCATTAAATGAGATGTGGAAGAATGAGTAAAAAAAAAGGCAAGCTTTAGAATCTGACAACTCATGCCTATCTAAAGATAATTGATGCAGTGCAACTTGATGCAAATAGGTTTCACATAGGTGTTTGTATTCTACAGTTCATCTGAAACACATCTAAAGGCACGTTGGAAATAATCAGTGGAAATAAGCTTTGCAGTTCAAATCTCACCTCCAGTAGGAAGCCTTTTTCTAACTCCTTATGCCTTCATACTCTCTCCCAGCTTAGTGGAAACCTTCATTTTTATATTTGTGCTGATACTATTGAATGATTTTTCCTTTTCTTTCTTCTTTTGTTCTTCTCTCTCTCTCTCTCTCTCTCTCTCTTTCTCTCTCTCTGTATTCCAGATAGAATATGAACTTCTTGTGCAGTGGCTAAACAATTTCTTATTTTGCAAGATGCTGAACACAATTGAAGAATTGAAGATGCATTATAAATGTTTAACAAATGATTGTCTTTGTAATGTGCAAAACTTTGAGGGATTGTATAAATAACAATACATATAGATTATGTGTAACATATACAGTAAATCTGCCCAGTAATTAAAAAATAAGTCTAATCACAATGCTTGTCATAATTATCTACAAAATCTTTTTCTGATTATCAGTGTTGAGCCAGGCATGATGGGACATGCCTGTAATCCCAGCACTCAGGAGGCTGAGGCAGGAGAATCACATGAATTTGAGGCCAGCTTGGACTACCTAGTGAGTTGAAGCCCAGCCTGAAAGGGACTCTGTCAAAAAATAAAATAAAATAAAAATAAATATCAGTGTCTCAAAAATATCAAATGTTTGTTTTAGAAATCATGAGTTTTTGAATTTCCTTTATATATGAAAGAATAAAATTTATTTCTACATGTAAAATATTTTATAATAATATACATTATTAGATACAATATTAAATAAAATAGGCAAGTTGGAGTAATTTCTGTTGCACTGAAGAGTGCTTGTATTTCAAAGAGAATCCTTGAGAATTTTCAGAGTTTTCTTTGAGACTCTAGAGTTTCCATTTTATCTTCTATTTGTCAGTAAGGGTACACAATGCTGTAGTGCAATCCTTTCATACAAGATAAAGTAGAAAAGCCTTTTAATGAAATACTGCCTGGAGACCTAATATAGAAAATATATTTACATTTGAATAAGTCCTGGTTGAAGTTATATGCTCTCCAAACATATTCCCACTTACACACTTGTGTACATACCAGCACATACATAATTACACACAGAGTCTCTTGCAATTGCAGGGTCCTGCATAGGATGCGTTGAAAATGCTTACATCAGAACACATCATTAATATGTTATCAGGGGGTAAATACTTTCTCTACCAAGCTATTCATGATTCTTGTTTTCAAAAGTTTTTCAAGTAATTCCAATAGCTAGCCAGATTTAGGGATCACTAGACTGAGTACGAATTCACCAAGGTCTCTTTATGTTTATGACTTCATTTACTTTCCAAATCTAAGTTTTACTCATGCCTTTTGCATTACTTTATTGTCCCCATTTTATATTCTTTCTCTTTTCTTGGTTTACTTTTTTCTTTCATACATTTTTCCCTTTTCCTCCCTGAATAATTCAGACCAAAAACATTAGATGTGTGGGCTGGCAGGCACAGAGTAAGAGGCTGAGTCCAAGAAGAGATAAAAGTATCTTTAAAAATGTTTTTTAATTTTTTATTTTAGTGTAATACAAGTAGATATTAATAAAGAAATATAAAAAACATTCTATGAAAAAATAATTTTTATAACAAAAATTATTAGAGAATAATAATGGTAAATACACTTTATATCATGAGCTTAAAAGAATGTATTTTTAATTGCAAACCTATCTCTCAGTCTATTTCCTAAGAATACTATACCTTTTTCTTTCTTTGCATAAAAGAGGTATAGGTATCTTGATGGGAGTTGTGGCCAAGTTGGTATCAGACCCTGAGATTATGGAAAGAGGTCCAGCATAGAATGCTGGAGGTGGGGTGGATGAAAAGGGCACACACGTGGTAAAGACAGGCAACACAGGACATTGTACCCTGAGTGGTATGAGGAATGTGTTCACACAAGGGGTAGATGGCAGCTCAGTGAGGTGTGTCTAGAACTAGTAAAGGACATTTTGGTTCCACCAAAACATCTAGAGCTACTAAAAGTTACTTTGATTGCTCCATGATCTGCCTCTACTTCCTCTTGCCTTTCCCTCATTAACTGGTCCCTCTGTTCTTCTAATGCTCAGATCCAACTCAAGTGCATTCTTGCTTACTAGCTTAGAGTCTGCCTGAAATTCTTTCTATTTCCCATTTGACTAACTCCTAGTCATTTTATCAATAGAATTAAGTGCTATTTTCTTAGTTTTTTTCTCAAACTTCCAAGCTAAATCAGACCTTATTGGATTACCTCTCATAGCTTATGATTTCGTTTTACGATAGTTCGTGTTTTCATATATAATATTATTATGCAGGCTTTCAGGTTGCCAGTTGATTTGTGTCTGTCTCCTCTGCTAAATTCCAACTTGTCTGGAATTAGGAACCATATTTGTTTTGCATAGCATAGGGAAGTACAATATCTATTTATCATAAATACTCTATGTATACTTTTTTTTTTGGTACCAGGGATCGTACTTGGGCCCTTGCGCTTGCGCAGCAGGTGGTAAAACCGGTGAGCTAAATCCCCGGCCCTCAATGTATACTTTTAAATAGTTTTGTTGATTGATACACAGAGAAGTGAGTGAAAAGGCCATATGAGAAGAAAGCCTTATATCTTAGGATGTTATCAAGGAAAACAGGGTAGTAGATTTAATTGGCCACATCCTTTATAAGAGAATTTGTTCCAGAATTTGTTTTATGGAAAACTATGTGTATGTCCAGTGAGAAGGGGACAAGGACTACATTCAGAACAAATATTGTACCTGTTGAGGTATAGTCTGCATAGTATTGTGCCTCACATACACTGCGTGTTAATATGTACTTGTTGTGAATGGACACATGATAGTTTAAACATGTAAAGAGTGAAACACTTCTCAGACACATTTTGCCCTAGACGTATATTGCTGATTGTCAGGATATATTTTAATTTAATTAAAGAAATAAATGAGTTTAAATACTGTTATGTTTTATTTTACAGTAGCCCCTAGAGTAGGTAGGAGTGCTCTAAACCTCAAACAGCTCTGTCCCAATCTTTATGAAATTAGAAGTGACCTAGATTCCATATTAGGTTAACACTCTACTACAGAAAATGGCAATGATTGAAGTATTTTCAACTAAGGTTATACAGTGAACTCCTTTTTAAAAAGCTAACCTTTAGCTTCAAGGCTTCAAAAATGAAAATACAGAATACTTTTAGTTGCCTTCATTTTAAATTTTAGCCTCAGTTCTTAATTTTTCTTAGTAACTTCTTTGTAACTTTTAGAGTCTTAGAAACGCAAAAAGGACAGCAAGCTCAAAGCTAGAGGTCAACTTCCTAAGAAGTGGGATTAGAAATAAGATCTAAATGCTAATATAAGATAAAAGATTTGGTGTATTTATTGTGTTAGATTCCTGTGGAATGGGAAAAAAGTCTGTGTATTTGAAAAACACGAAAAGTGTTCAGAGAAGATCACTCTCCCTTGGCTGTGGACCCACATTTTGCGAATCTGGTGAAGACTCTGTTTGCTTGTGCCAGAGATGCGTAAAACTTTCATACAGCACTTATCAAATAGGAATTGTTACAAAATTATATGTATTTCTTTTTGATCAAAAATAAACAATGAGCTTAATTTCCTTCGTCAGGAAGTAATTCTGCTTCACTTCTTCAGGAAGGAAAGTAATGAAAAAGATATCATGGTTCAAATGAACTCAATGGTAACTGTAGAACATGCAAACATTTTCAGCCAATTTTATTTTAATTTTTAAAATTCTTAATATTTGTCGAACATACTGCAGTTTGCATAGGACTTCAATGTTTACTGAGATATATTGTGTGCTTGTCTATATAAAATGCTTTCTTCTTGAAAGTTTATGTACTTGTAGTGCAGTAAGTTTATGCCTTAGCTTCAATATTTCTGCTACCTACTTTCCCAATGAGAATGTCAACACATATCTACTGAATGTATGCCATGAACAAAATAGCAACATATACACACATTTAAGAAAGAAAATCCATTCAATTCAAAAGTCAAGGATAAGGAGCGGACAAATGCGCATATATCAATATCACAAGGCAAAATATGGTAACTTGTGAAAGGATTAATAAAATAAAGACAGTATCAAAAATATTCTGAACAGAAGAGAAATAATTATTAGATTCTTAAGTAACTATGATATACTAGATACTTTGCTTTTTGTATGTTTATTGAACTTACTGTTATTCTTTAAGGCAAATACTATCTCCACTTTACAGAGGAATATTTTTTAAAAGATCCTCAAAGTTTACAAGTGACCAATCTAAAATTAAAATTAATAAATGGAAGATCTGGAATTTAAAAGCAATTCTAAAGCCTAGGGTTATTGTAGAAAAGCTTCATAGATAATGTCAATGGAACTCAACCTTATCTTTTGAGTTGAGCTGCACCTTGAAGAGAGAACAAAAATTAAAATAGGCAAGTAAGCAAAGTGACCACATTCACAGTTTTCATGCATAGAGGAGATGCAGAATAAAATATATTTCCTGGAATGCTTACAGTGAAAGTCAAAGTAGAGTTCAAAGAATCATAGCAGAAAGATATTGATGATGTGAGAGGAGGAAGCCTTTCCAGGGGAAGAGGCACTGGAGTTGAAATGTAAATGATATGTAGGTATAGAAAGAATCCAGGAGAAGGAGCAATAAACACTCTGGTCAAGGGAGCAGATGGTACAAAGGCACTGACATGAGGAATCTCAATATTGTCAAAGTATAACAGGCAGTTCAGACAGATTCAGTCTACAGCAGACACCTCAAGGCACTGGGGATGAGGTTGACTGTGGAGAGTGGTAATGTAATGGTGGATCCAATCTCTGAGAAACAACTCACATGCTTACCAACCAACTGGATCTCAAATTGAACTCCCACTGGACTCCACTCAGAGTTAACTTGCTAACCACTGTTGACTTTCTGCTTTTAGGCATAAAACATGGAACTCGGTTATTGTAGGCAAGTACTCTGATCTCCCTTCCTTTCCTTCCTTTCCTTCCTTCCTTCCTTCCTTCCTTCCTTCCTTTCTTCCTCCCTTTCTTCCTTCCTTCCTTTCTTCCTTCCTTTCCTTCCTTCCTTCTTTTCTTCCTTTTTTGTCTTTCTTTTATTTGTTTCCTTTTTCAGACTGCATAATCCTCCTGCCTCAGCCCCCCACAGTTGGGATTATACACATGTGCCACAATGCCTGAGCTTTATTTCTTTTTAACATAATTTTACTCAGTTTAAACTAGAAAAGGGGGCTAAGATTCTTAAGTGGAGAAATTTTAAAGAGACAATGACTCCTTTGAAATTTTGCAGGTTCTATAATATGATTTCATCATCATTTCTAAAATAAGCAGGACCTGGGAGACTACTTCACACTAACAAAACTGACAGAATCATAAATTTGATGCCAAATTTTAAAATTCATAATACAGGAATACCCCTTCATTGGCCAGAATACAGATAAGTTACTAAGTAAATGGAGTGTCATGTTGTGAGAATGTGTCCTATGTTGCAATGGGCTCTTTACTCATTTATATTGTCACATTTATATTTATTGATTGTCCCCACACATTGTGATGTAATTCTTATTTCATCAGAATTTTAAAAATGAGAAATTCAAATAAGAAACATCAAATAACATTCCTAGATCTCATAGCTTCAAAGTTTTGAGCTAAACATCAAACCTAAGATGCTTTGATTTCTATTCATGCAATGGGGAGAGCAAACTCACAGTGGCTGGAAGAGATGATGATGATGATGATGATGATGATGATGATGATGATGATGATGATGATGATGATGATATTATAAAAGCTACTGGAGAGGCAGACAGGTGCTAATCACAAGTTCCAGGCCAACTTAGGGAGAACCAGCCTAAAAACAAAAATGATTGAGGATATCACTCACTGGTGAAGCAGAGCCCTTGCCCAGTATGCGTGAAAGCCTGGGTTTAATTCTCACTATCAAAACAGGGAAAAGTAATTATAATTTATTTGATGTTTACTTTGTACAAATAATACATTACATACATTGTCTCTCATAATTTTCATAACTCCATTAGGTAGAAAATTATTTCCATTATAGAAGTGAAGAAAATGATGTTCAAAAACTTTAAATAACTCTTCCAACATTCAAATGGAGTAAAGTGACGGGGCAGATATGGAAATTGGATCTCTGATCACAAAGTACTTTTCACACCAAGTTGAGCAATAATAATACTTGATAATGAAACTCAGAGCAAAGAGAACTTGTGAAATTAAGAGAATATCCCATCTAGATTATGGTAAAGAACAGAAAACTAGTTTTCCTCATGAGAACACTGATAGAGTTGACAAACATTGAATGTTTCATAGCTATTTTTACTTCTTAATAATTCTTATCAATCACAAAATGCTTCTGCAATTGTTTTTATTCATGACAGATTTTGATTCATTATATTTGCAATGTAGATGTCACATCTTAGTATGAAAATTTTTTAGGTGTTGATACAGGAAAAAAGATCTCAAATATAAGCAAAACATGCATACTTTTTGATACATAAGCAATCTTTTTTAACCAGTTGGTAATAAAATTCATTAAATTCCCAGTCAGTGAAGTTAGTTTAAACTACACTAATACAGACTCAAATTCAATGGTTAGATTCAATGTTGACCTTATAGGAAAATTTGATTCAGTTCTTGCCCAATTCAGTTTGTGGCCAGAATTGTGGAAAGAACTAAGTTCATGAACTGAGGTACCACTGTATATATATGAGTGTATTTATGAGTGTATTATAAATTTAAACCTTTAAATAATTGTTACCCTATTAGTAATCTTATCATACAGTACATTTTTTTCCTTCTATAAAGCCCTTTTTACCAGAAGCAAGGTTTGAACTAGCTTCCTTTGAATCTAGTACCCTTAAGATGTGTTTGAAATAAACCTAGGCTCCTTCCCCTCTCCCTGTGCTATGTTGGAAATCCAAACCAGGGCCCCGGGCACACTAAATAAACATTCTACAATGGAGCTACACCCCAAGCTCTACACATATGCCCTTGATCAATGACAAAACCTCTGAGAGATTTTCTCTAACACTCTTTTGTCCAGGCAACCTGAACTCTTTGTGAAGGCTGTTTCTTTCCTCAGTAGACCAGTTATATGGGATGAAGTTTGGTAAAAATATTCTCAGGAGAATTGGGATTGAAGTCAGTTGCCTTTTTATTTTTATTAGCACATGTTTGCATTACATAATATTTACAACCCTTTTGTGTGGAGTTGGTACATGTACATAACACAAATTAATTTCTTTTTACATCCCCTTCCCCTCTACTTCCATCTTTTGATTCCCTCCCCATTGAGAAAGATCTATCTCCCTACTACCTATCTATCTTTTAATTTGCTCTTTACTACTATTTTAGGTTTGTCATATACAGAAACCATGAGCTATTTAAGCTTCTGTGTCTGATTTATTTCGCTTAATATTATGGTCTCAAAGTGCATCCATTTTCCTACAAATGCTCAGGTTTATCTGTCTTCATGCAGAGTAGTACTCCATTGTGGGTAAATACCACATCTTCTTTATCCATTCATCTGTTGATGGACATACAGGCTGCTTCCAAAATTTATCTATTATGAATTGTGCTGCTATTAATAGTGTATGCATATATCACTATGATATGATGTTTTCACAGTTTGGGAAAAATTCCTAGAAGGGGAAGAACTGGGTCAAATGACATTTCTAGTTTTAGTTTTTAAGAAATCTCCATACTGATTTCCATAGTTGTTTTGCTAGTTTACTTTCCCACCTACAATATAGATGAGTTTCTTTTACTCCCTCAGCCTCCCAGCATTTATTATTTGATTTCTTTAAAAAATTTTTTTCATTGGTGCATGTTTGTCATGCATAATGGTCACATTTAGCATGGACAATTTGTACCTGTACATAATATATCTTAAATCTTCTTTTTTCCCCATTCACTTTCCCTCTTTTCAATCCTTCTCCTCCTCCCCATTTACAAAAGATTCATCTCCACTGTTTTCCATTCTCTTTTTTTCCCCAAATCCTTTTTCCGTTCTTTTCCTTCCCTCTACCCACTCCCTTGTTCCCTTTACCATTTGAACAAGTTCTTCCTGTTTCCCAATATCTATCCTCCTTTTTGCTCCTTATTAACCCTTTGGGTTTCTGACACAATTGAAACAATGCAGTG
Source organism: Heterocephalus glaber (assembly GCF_000247695.1). The sequence goes on along the minus strand of NW_004624845.1, from coordinate 1,740,547 downwards.
TTCAAACTTGTGTGTCTGACTTATTTCACTTGTAATTATTGTCTCAAGATGCATCCATTTACCTAAAAATGTTTCAAGTTTATCCTTTTTGTGCCAGAGTAGTGCTCCATTACATAGAAATTGCACATTTTCTTTACTCGTTCATCTTTTGATGAGCATATGAGCTGTTTCAAAGATTTAGCTATTATAAATTTTGCTGCTATATACATGTGTACTGGTCACTCGAAAAATGCAAATTAGAGTAACACTGTGATTCCATCTTACTCCAGAAAGAATGACTATCATCAAGAAATCAACCAGATGGGCCTGGGATTTAGCTCAGTGGTTTCACTGCCTGCTGTGTAAGCACAAGGACTCGAATTCTATCCCCTGTACCAAAAAAAAAAAAAAAAAAAAAAAAAAAACCAGCCAATAACAAATGCTGGTCAGGTTTTAGGGGAAAAGAAACCCTTCTCTGTTTTTGGTGGGAGTGTACATTGGTACAAACACTATGGAAATCTGTATGGAGATTCCTTAAAAAACTAAAACTAGAGGTTCCATTTGACTTAGCTATTCCCCTTCTAGGTATCTTCCCAAAAGATTTAAAATCATCACATCACAGTGATATATGCATACCCATGTTTATTCTTTGATTTCTCAATGATGGCCAGGGTCTCGGTAAGATGCCCTAGCTAGCTTTTAACTCACAATCCTCTTGCCTCAGCCACCTATTTAGCTAGGGTTATAGACATGCTCTACCACATCCAGATACTAAATGTAGGTTCTAAACACAAGAATTAATTTAATCTTAGATTACTAAGTGTTAGTTGAGTAAGTGAATGTTTGAATGAATTTACCAACTGTGGACTTTATTTCATTTTACATTTCTTTTTAAAAAGATAGTACATATGAACCTTCTCATCTATTTACTTTTACTCCTTTGCAAAAAAAAAAAAAAAATGTCTTTTGAGGCCTCCTCTTTAGATTTCTCAGGTGTGTTCTGTCTGTCTTCAAAGTATTTTAGGCTCTAGTGAATTTTCTTGCCAGCCTAGGAAAACTTTCTTTTTCCCCAGTAATTCACATTGCATTTGGAACAGAGTTTTGAACTTTTTTTTTATATGCCCAGTGTATTATTCTTTCTTAAAAATAAAAAGATGAATCTAGGGAACTTAGAAATTTTTGATATAAAGGAGAAATAAAAGGTTAAGAAAAAGCCACTAATGTTAGCCTGACCCATGGAAAAGGAAAAAAAAAAAAGAAAGAAATTGTGAAACTGCCAGAAAGACAGCCCTGGGAACATTTTGGATTGCTGGCTGAAGCAACACCAAAGTTGTAAATGATGAGAGTGGGAAGGAAATCAGAAAAGCCTATTGGGTGAGGGAGTGGTAGAATGTGGGTGACTCCTGAAGGAAAGTCTGGACTTGACTTTCCTTACCCATCCACGGGACTTTCCTGGGTGTCTGAATTTCTGTTAAATGAATGGATGAGACTGAAAGGTATTAAACAAGATCCTTTCCAATTCTAATATTGTTATAAAAGTCTCTGATTTTCTAGCAGATTAAATTAGTTCTTGTGTTTAGAACCTACTTTTAGTCTCATATATTTATTTTATATTTTCCTTATTTTTTAACCACATTTTTTGAGTGGCTGATGTTTAAACAGTATGAGAGACAGTGGGCATACAAGATGAGTAAGATGACATCACTGCCATCTATTGTTTCATAGTCTGGGTACCACAGCTTTATAAACACCAACATAAAAATTAAGAGCAGAAGCGATAGCTTGCCTGGACAGGCATGAATGGAAATTGACTAAATGGGTTAAGAACAAAGAAAAACATTTCATAATCTCCCAAGATACAGGTGAACCCACCACTTTAAAAAATAGGAATAAGTGGACTGGGGGTGTAGCTCAGTAGTAGAGCTCATGCATGCTTAGTTTGTGTGAGGCACACACACACACAAAAGGTAAAAGTGATTGTGACTTTTATATATTTTTTCTCACTTAAAGGTTTATTCATGGGTTTTACATTTTATCTCCTAAATGACTTCTTTGATGTTTAATGAGAGCTCTTTCCCTTGAAGGCCTTGCCACAATCTCTGCATTCACAGGACTTCTCTCCTGCTGGAGTTCTGAGTTGTACAATGAGAGTTGATTTTACACTGAAAGATTTTCCACATTTAATACTTTTAAAGTCTCTCCCCTGTATGAATCTTTTAATGTTTAATGAGTGGTGCCTTCTGGATAAAGATTTTCCCACATTCACTGCATTCATAGGGCTTTTCAATTCTGTGTGTTCAAAGGTTGACTTTTGGCTGAAGGCTTTTGCAAATTCACAGCTTTCATAAGGGTTCTCTCCAATGTGACTTTTTTGATGCACAACAAGGCATGCTTTCTGGATAAATATCTTTCCACATTCATAGAGTTTCTCTCCAGCTTGAATTCTCTACCTTTTATTAAAAGCTTCCTTATGGTGGAGAGTTTTTCCTTGTTGATGGGTTTCAAAGAATTTCTCTGCAGGTTTAGCTTTATCAAGATTAGAGTGGAGGCATAATTTTCAATGACTTGCACCCATTATCTTTCTTACATAGCTTTTGTTTTAACTAAGAAAGTTTAAATTATGTTGAGTACCTTCTCCATGAATGATATTTAGGGAGTCTTTGTCTTATATAGACAAAGTCTGTGCTCAGATACATGATTTTTCTGCATGTTCTGCATTCGTAACCCCTTTCATCCTTCAGTATTTCTTTGTCTCTGAATGCAGCTTGTCACAGGGGGTTGTCTTGGCTTTCCTTGTAGTTATCTATCCACCCATCAACTTGCCAGACTTCTGGTGTGTGCTCACCTGGACAGCTCCTCATCTGGGTTCCTCTGTCTGCCCCCCAGGCCTCTTCTCTTCATCCCAAGCTGATCGCATCTGGTTGGCCAACTAGATACCCCACGGACACCAGGTGGCTGTAGTTCTCAAGCATGACATCCCTGTAGAGGTTCTTCTGAACAGAGTCCAGCTGCTGCCACTCCTCCAGGGTGAAGTCCACAAACACATCCCTGAAGCTCAGTGATTCCTGGGACATGGCCATCCTGCCTTGCTGGATGGAGTTGTAATTTGGGACACCTGTCCACCTCTCTGTTGCTTGTTGAAGGTCTCCAATGAAGGTAATCACAGCACCACTGTACCAGACTACCTTCTGCATCAAGGCTCCAAAGATCAGCTGCAGTGGAAAAATAGCCTGTGTCATGACTTTTATATTTATTCCTTTATTTTATGAGGAATATGTGCTGACTTGGGCTACTTAAAAGGTTGATGAAGGATCACTGTCTTTCCACACCTCCTATAACAGAGAACTGATGCTTAGTTTTAGGGATGTGGTTACCACCTAACCTGGCCTATAGACTCTATTGATCACACAATAACTCCTGGAGATCTGGAGGGTTTACCTGTGATTCCTCAGAGACCTGAAATTTTGTGGTGCAGAGAGAAATGAGAATAGAAGAACCTAAAGCTGGTTGAGAAAATTGCTTGCCCTGTTGGGCTTTTTTCTATAGCATAAATGCATGCAGCAGGTAGGCACAAGACAATAGCGAGTGGTATGGGTTAGTGATTAACCAGAAAGGCTATATTTCTTCTAAATAACTTCAGAGTCTTTCTGTATTCTCCAGGCCCAACTCTCTTGGAATCTTATGTCTCAAAGTGTAATACAGTCAGCTCAGAGTCCCAATTTCAATATAGTTCTTTCCTATATTGAGATTTTTGATTAATACCTGATCCAGTGCCTGGTGCACAATAGCATTTATAAATAAAACTTTTTCATTGTTGTTCACCTGTTCTAATCTCTCCTTAGAACATTTGCCTTCAAGGATTATTTTTAATACTAAATGGCAAAGTGTCTGCCTCCTGGAGTTACCAATACAGATCCAAATTGTTTTGTTTCTCTCTTCCACCAGACTGAAAATGAAAGATTAGTGACAGTGTCTTTTTTCCCTTTAGTACTCATATGTCCACATCACTATTACAATGGCTCCTTGAGCTGTGGAAAATCTTGAAATGCAGAGAGCACAGACATTGACTGAGGTACCATAGAAAAAGTCTCATTTCTTTTTTATTTTTATTAGTATGTGTTTGCAGTACATAATTGTTACCAGTCAGCTGGTGGACTCTTCTCTCAATCCAGAAAGTATTAGAAGGGAGAGAGTCAAAAGATGACTGAGAAAAAGTATTTATTGTAGAACAAAAGCAGAAAACAGCATTTTTGTAAGTTGAAAGCAAACAGCTCCTAGGCAAATGAACCCCAGATAGGGATCAATAGGTTGCCAAAGGGAATCTTTGTCTAGGGACTTTCTAAAAAAAGAATATGTCTCAGCCAAGTTGAGGTCAGCCTATGGCATTACAAACAGGAAAGTTTGCCTTAGAAGTGGGCCTACAGCAGTGGTTACGAACCTATGTTATGCATGTTATTGTGTTTTTCTTTTAAGACAAAAGATGTTAATGTATGAACTGTTTTTTCTAAACTAAAACCTCAGTATTCAGGTTTAATTGTGGTCTTGGCACTTTGTGATAAGTAAGTAGATTTTGAGTTGCAGTTTGGCATTTGTTCTCTAAAAGGTTCACCATCACTAGCCTATAGGAACTCGGGGTATATAGCAGGCATACTTTTGCAAACACCATTAATTATAACTTTAAGCAGAACAAAAGTATTCTTCCCCCCCCGCCCCAGTACCAGGGATTGAACTGAGGAGCTTGCACTTGCCAGGCAGATATGGCACCACTGAGCTAAATCCCCAGCCCAACAAAGATTTTTTTTAGAGAGGTGTGAATATCTTATTTCTGGGCATGAAGATCCTAGCAATCTAATGAGGCCTTTGTTTGTTGAGCCTCCAGTGTCCTGGCCTTGGCCATTATGTCCTTCACCGAATCTGTCTGGCTGTCTGTCCTGTCTGCTTCACTCTTTGTCAGAACATTCTCCGCTGTCCCTTCCTCTTATGGGCCAGTGTCACTCTGAGAAATCCCCTTATCTTCGCACAGGGTCCTGCTCTTCCTCAGCATCATGTTTTACAGAAACCCATTGTTTAGATTACTCTTGGGTGCCTTCTGTTAGGTTAGGGAAATAATACCCAAACCTTAGGAAACAGAAGCTAAGCCCAACTATACCTGCTAGGACTTGTGGTTCATCCTTCTCAAGTGTCTTGTATCTCCCTGCTTCAATACAGTTTACATCCCTTGTGTGGAGTTGGTGCACATACATAACACATCTTCATTCTTTTTTAATCCCCTTTCTCTCTACTTCTTCCCTCCTCCCTCCATCTCATGATCCCCTTTCCACTGAGAAAGATCTATTTCCCTACTTCCTATTATCTATCTTTTATTTTGCTTTTTGTTTCTATGTTGAGTTTGTAATATAAGAGAAACCATGTGATATTTATGCTTGTGTATCTGGTTTATTTCACATAAATTATTGTCCCACGGTATGGAGTTCCTTGCAACACCCAATGGTTTGATGTCTACTTGGGTTAACTCAGAAGGAAGAAAGAAGATTGGTAATTCCAAGGAGCCTGAAGGTCTTGAAGGCAAGATGCTTTGCCACCTTACCCAGAGATTGACTTCACAGAGAAAACAAGGAAGGCCCCCAGAGGACAATTAGATAAAAGTTAATTATTCAGCCAAACTGTCCGCATGCCTTGCCTGCCTGCCTTGGTACCTAAAACAAACATCTGCACTCAGAAAAAAACTCTCTGCTTTTGTTTTTTCTCAATAAATGCAAGGATTTGAGTCAGTTCAGGGTTTCCCTCCATTCCGGTGAAGACCCTTGCCCCCCCACCCCCCCACAAAGATATTCTCTGTCTCTTGCATCTTTATTTGTCTCTCTAACAGGATTTGCTGGCCCAAATCTTGTACCAAGGTACATCTATTTTCCCGCAAATGACTCAAATATTTTTGATGGCAGAGTAGTACTCCATTGTGTGTAAGTACCACATTTTCTTTATCCATTCATCTGTTGATGGACATACAGGCTGCTTCCAAGATTTAGCTATTATCCATTGTGTGGCTATAAATATGAGTATACATGTATCACTGTAATATTATGTTTTTAACTGTTTTGAGAAGATACCTAAAAGGAGAACAGCTGGGTCAAATGGAAGTCACATTTTTATACCATATTCATTTTCTAATCTCATTGATTGGATTTAGCTCTTTAGGCAGATAATCAGCCATTGGTGTCTACTGGGGATACCAAAATCTGTTGATGCTCAGTTGTCTTATATAAAATGGAGTAGTATTGGCACTTTATCTATGCACATCCCCCATATGCTTTAAATTATGTCTAAATTACTTATAATACCTTAAATAATATAAATTGTATGTAAAATAATTGGTATACTATAATCTTTAGGGAAAGATGACAAGAAAATGTCTGTACATGTTCAGTACAATCACAATATGTATTAAAATATTTTTGATCAGTGGTTTGTCGAATCGATGAATAAAAATTCGTGGATGTAGAAACCACACATACAGAAAGCTGATTGTACTTAAAGCTCTCAGAATAAAACAGTGATATTCTAAATATGATCTCTTTGGTTAAACATTAAAACATTGGAGGAGAAAGGTGATGATAGTGAAACAGCTAAAAAAGTGTTTTGTATGCATTCAACAATTCACATATGTTTCTGATTCAGTGACAAACATCAGATATTCTTGAGAAATGTGTTTACTGGAAATTCCCATTTATGCTTGTTTAAGAGGGTAATGAGGCTTTGTAAAGCAAATTGCAACACAGAGAGGATTAAGGAGACAAGACAAGTACCAGCATCGAAACTCTGCTCCAGGGCTTGCTGGGGTGCCAGGCAGCCATAAGGAAATAGGGTCAGGATCAGAACTTGCTCAAAAGTAACTCAGCTGTTTGTTTTCTTGTCTCTTTAATTCGCTCTATATAGAACAAATTCTGAAAGGTATTTGCTTGCTTTATAGGCTATGATTTTAGCTAATATTTACCTATAATCAGTTCTAAGTGTTCAAATGCCACTGAACAGTGACTAAAATATAGGGATCTAACAAGTCACTAGAGAAGAATAAAATAATTTGGAAATACCTGAAAGAGTTTTAATTTATAGGATAACCATAGGCTGGAAGAAAAACAGAAAGAAAAGAAAGTAGCTAGCTCATCATCTCTGAGCTGATGAGAACAGAAATAGTGGATTGTTCCTCTCTTGTTTTAAACACTGTAGTTAGATTAAATGTCAGAAGCCATTTCCCTTATGTCCTATCTATTCTACACCTTTCCTCTTGGTTTAAATTTCCTGATTCATGGCTCTGTCTCAAGGATGACCACCTTTGAGCAGCAGAGTTCTGGTATCTGAGTTAAAAGAATCAGAGCAAGGCTATCCCTCTAGGAAGGCTGATAGTGTGGAGGTTGTTGATTCCAAGGACATTAGGAAAGTCTTCATTCACATTTTTCTCTTGTTGAAATCCCTTACCCCCACCATGAAGGATACTTTGTATCATCAAAATCAAAAATTAGTTCAAATTTTGTTTCAAAATATAATTCCTGATATAAAAAAATCAACAAGCAAAATTCAGCCCGAACCTTAGGAGACAAATGAAGCACCTGAGAGACGCTGGAGTACTGTGTCAGTGCTTTTGAGAACACAAACCTCTGGACACTTCCCTCATCCTGGAATTTGAAATGCTGCCAGCAAGCAGAAAAATGCAGACATCTGAGGTACACAAAAAAGAATAAAAAGAAATATGAGGAGTCAGAAAGTGGCAGTGGGTAGCAAAGATCAATTTTGGATTTTGTACTCATGACTTTTTAAAGCCTCAGTTTCTTCATCTATAAAATGAAATCAGTGACATTTATTTCAGGAATTACTGGCCAATGATAAGAGGAGACCCTCTTCTTTTTGTCAGACTAATTAACCAACAAATTAAGTTGTTCTTTTTTATAAAACAAAGAGTTCAAGTTTGAAATTTTATGATATATTCAATGTATTCAAATGGCCTTTTAAGATATTTGTTTTATATATTTCTAGGCCCTCCTCTGGTTTAGGTTTCCTTTTCTTTGCTTTGTTTTACTCAGAGGCTCATTAAAAGGGTATCTTTCCTCTATAAGGATGGGGACTGGAAAGTAAAAGTATTCTGCCCAAGTTAATAGCTCATGGACATGACTTAATTAATAACCCCAAAGAGCAAGATAACTTCATGCTTTTATAATTTTTATTGTTACTTTTCTTAGCATCTCGCTTTTAAGACAGGATCTCACTGTGTAGTTCCTGGCTGGCCTGGAACTCACTATGTAGTCCAGGCTGGCTTAGAACTGGACATTCCTCTTGTCTCAGCTTCCTGAGTACTGGAATCACAGGATTGTGCCACCACGACCAGCTTTCTGAGAATTTTTTGGAAGGCTGTTTGATATAATATTGTATAAATGACAGGTGATCAAAGCCAATTTTTTCCAGGAGAAGAGAACAGGTTTTTATCAAATGTCTATCAGTTTTGGTCTTGAAAGCCTCTAGAACATTTCAGGATTATTGCCTACTATATCTCTAGGTGGAAGAGACCCACAAACACCATGCAACGTGGATAGGCCCCAGCAGAGGGATGGCACTCAGTAGGCATTCACAGAGATTCGCGTAATACACAATTTTATGTGGCTTGCCTAAAGTTTGTTTGTTGTTGATTTTTCTTGGCACCAATATATTTTATGCTGCAAAATTGAAGATCTTCTTTTACAGATTGAATAGGTAAAGCATAGATTGACAAAAATAAAAATTTCAAGACACTTTTTATTCGTTTCTATGGGTACTCAGTACTGTTGCCACCACTGAATTAGTCCACTGGCCATTAATGTATTAATGCCAAGCTTACCTGACTAAAATAATCTACCAGCCAAACAAAATCAACTAACCAAAATTAGAACAACCAAGTGAATCAATGAGTAGGGATATTGAGGTATCTTAAACTTCTTATTTACAGATGACTTGGTGTTGACTGCATGTACTAATGTAGACCTTTTCTGAAGAAATTTTCAGTGTGTATATCCAGTTGAAGAATGAATTTCAGAAGTTTATTTTCTAATATAAGAGGTAAATTACTCTTAGAATTTCCTCCTCCTTTCTTTTTTCCTCCTCTTCCTTTTTTTTCCTAGTAAAATTACTAAAAAAAATTAACTCGAACTTCAAGCAGAGTTTCTCAGGCCTGATAGACTGTAATTTCTAAATTATATTTACTCATGAACACAGTAAGATGTGAGAATACTTAAACATTTTGACTATGATCACCACCAAGTTACTCACAAGTATTTTATATCAGTTGGTTCTGTCACAAAAACACTGCACTCCCACTCCTTTGGTGTTAGGCACACTCACAGGATTTACTTTCCTCATGAAATGAAAAAAAGTGGCAAACGGCCACTTCTGAGCAGAAATTTTAACAACCACACTTAATTTGCCCCAGTTTTTCACTGTCAAACTAATTTTTGAAGATTAAATCCCTGCCCCTGAATGGTTAGGATAAATTGTGTTGACCTGAAATATAAAATGAGAAAGAAAATGGTTGTGTTTGGATGTTGAGATTTTGGTATTGTTTTTAAATGTAGGATAATGTAGCCCATGGCAATAAAAACAATGGCATTATAGATTCAAAATCTTTATCACCTCAGACTGAAAATGTTGGCTTCTAATCATATCTTGTAGTCAGTGCAAACATATGTCATCTGCTGATTATAAGATCTTATACTTTTTACATACCTGGTAAAATCCTAGCAAGATTTCTTCACCTTTCTAATCTTCCTTCTCTTCTTTTTTCTTCTTCTTCCTCTTCATCATCATAAATAATATCCATGATATATTTTGCAGTAAATTACATGTTCTTAACTTTTAATGGATAAAATAAATTATCTTTCCAACAGCCTTATTTTGGAAATGAGAAAACTTTGATCATTCCAAGATAGATTTATCCATGACTGTGCAAGTAAAATTCTTTTTAATTTTAACTTATAATACATTTTTACATATTTTCACTTTATAACTCATTTCATTCACCTGTCCATTCATTTTTTAAATTAAAGATTTAAAAGTAAATATTTGGTGACTATTGGAAGAGGTAGCACTAGTCTCAATGTATTTTATTTGAAGGACTGTTTTTAAGTGAATTAATTTGTTAGAGCTGCCATAATCAAATACCACAGACTGGTGGCAGAAGGAACAGCAATTTAGTTTCTCATGGTTCTTAAGGATAAAAATCCAAGATCAAGATGTCAGAGGCTTGGCTCCTGAGATCTCTTCCTTTGAAATGCACATTGTTGCCTTCCACTGTGTCCTCACAGGATACATGCCTCTGTGTGTATGTATCCTGCTCTTTCTCTCTCCATTTGAACTTCCTCTTTTTATAAGGACAATAGTTATGGCCCAATAAGACCACTCCAAAAGCCTCATTTTAGAGGCTTGCACTCAATCTATCTTGGTAGAGCTAATGGCTGACATTTTTGTATTGGGCCTTTTACAAACTCTGTAAGGTTGACTACACTTCCAAAATGGGATAGCAAACTGAATGAACTGTGTAAAATGAACTGTGTAAAACTGTGTAAAATGATCTCAGTCACACTAACAATAGTCATAATAATTTCTCTTCTCTCTTACTTTTCTTTCATAATCCCTGTGGCTACATTGGCATTTTCAGACACTATACTAGGAACTGAATTTGGATAAATTATAATCTCACTTTCAGGATTTCACATCTAGGAGAAGAAACAAATAAGTAATTGCACAATTATAACATAATATAACACATGCAATGCTCTAGACTCTATGGAAGCACGGAGAAAAATTTTCTGTCACAATAAAGGAGGGGGATCTTATACCTTACAATTCTACAACTGTTTTATTCTTTTCAAAGAATTTTCCTATATGATTGTCATTATTTCCTAGGAGATGGAGCATGTAGTTTAAGGCACAATTGCAAAGAATGAGACTAATGCTCTAACTAATGAACTGGGAAATAGGATCCAAAAGAAGATTGTCCTATTAAGCCATCCCCTTGAGAAGCTACTCACCAATTCCAAAGATGGTTCCTTTTCTTATAACACTTTGGAATTTATATTTGGTTAGGCTTTGAACTCTTTCAGAACAGAATTCAGGTATGGTATGTGATTAATGTTTATAGAACAGGTAAATTAACCCAGAGATAGTGGCACATTTTTAATTTCATAATTGGTGGATAATACTTCTTCCTGGAGTATTTTGGGTTTCTAGAGAAATAAAGCATACAAATGTAATAAAATTATGATCCAACTAAACAGTGTTTAGAGTTGAAAATGAGGCATTGCTATACAATAATGGAACTGGATTTCTTGCAATTCAGCTCTGAAGAAAATCAAAACAAAAATAGGAAGAAAAAAAAGTGGGGTTTGATGAATAGTAACACCATCCTCAACTGTGAAGGGTGCTGGGTGTAATGTAGGAGGAGATTGCTATATAAAACCACAAGTACTTTCTAAGAAGAGAAGATTGTATTAGAGGCATAATTTCTTCTGAGGACAAAGTACCAACCCAGGGTTACTCAGTTCCTGGAGGGTTTTAAATAAACATAAGTGTCCTAGAGCTGAATTTTAGAATTGGGCCTGGAGAATACTGCATTACTCTGCATGTTGTAAAAAGAATTTGGAGTTCTTAAGAGCAATCCAGGAAGCCCATCAAGGAAAAGGGAGAGGGGAAGGAAACAAAAGAAGACACCAAGATGAAGAAAGAGATAGAGAGAAACCACTGTGTTTGGGTAGTCAAAGGAGAAAAGTGGACTGACAAAAATGGAAGGCTAGTTTATGTGGAGATCTGGTTTTTGCTTTGTCACACTGTTATGAGAACAAGAATCATACCTGCATGAGGTTGCTGTTCATGCTTTCTTAACATCAAGGAAAAAAATCTGAAAGTCCATACCTGAGTCAAAGAGGTATAAATCAAAGGCGTCATTCAAGAAGGATAAAGTAATTCCCCTGTAGAACTGATGATAAGAGCAGGAGTTCAGAACTAGAAGTGAAGTTCTTCAGGGAGTCAGAATTTTTAGAAATGGCTTTGACAAAAGGATAGTGGTTATGAGATGTCTTAACTTAAGTAAAACAAAGAAATTACCCTAATTGACATATAGGTTCCATGTAAAAATGGCATTAGAAATAAAGTATGAACACTCCAGTTTTAAATATTCAAAGGTGTTTTTTTAAAGCTCCCCTGCTCCAAATTTCCCTCTCTACTTTCCTCCTTTTTGCTTAAGGAAAAACTTCCCATTTGTATAGGTCATTGCCCCAGTGGATTGATTATGATGTTTTCTGGGTTCCCATTGTATTCTCCAGAGATTTCCATTTTAGCATCAACAAAAAATTGAGGAAATATTTATGTTTAAATATATACTTTTCTGCTCCTTTACATTCTGAATTACTTGAGATCAGGGAACACATTTGTTTCTGTTGACCTTGAACTTGTTCATAGCAGACATTCAGCAAATGTTTATTTAATACACAAGCAAATTACTGAGTGCCCAAAACAAACTGAAACTTTTCATATGTCAAAAGCCATTTTGCTTGCCTTTCTTCTTAATGATTATTTGGTTTGCTTGTTTTAAACATATTTCATCTCTATCTCCTTTTTTTTAAAATTTCTGTAAGATGCCATCATCATCGCCTCTCTCCATGTAATCCCCCATAAAGATGTTTTCTGAAAAACAAAAGAGAAAATAACTAAAATTGGTTTGCATGCCTTAATGAATCCTTGCAATGAAAGAACAACCTGGAGACATTTGCCATTATACTTAGCAGAACCATTTTGCACTCTACATAGCCCACTACCTAATTACAAGTTTGAATATTGTTAAGAATAGAGCATAATCCAAAGAGCCAATTACATCCCCAATCAGAGTTACCAGCAACATGTGCAGCAGCTGGTGAGCATAAAGAGGAAGTCACTAAACCAGAATATCTCATCAGTCTGTTGATCATGTGAGGGGAAAGACAAACCTTCTTATTGCTGTTCTCATAGAGCTACCATGTCACCCAAATGGATAAAAAGGACCTTTGTAAAGAGACCAAACAAGCTTGGTAACAGAAGCCCACATATGTAAACCGGGATCCTGGGGAGGAATTATTGAGAAAACTTGCAGCATCAGTTTGCCCTGCTCTCTGTCTCCTTCTGAGACCTGTTTTGAAAGCTGGCCAGCATGAGGTGACTATTGTTGCTCAGCAGTCAAGCAGAATACAATCTATTACTGGAGAAAAACTAGCACATGTGGGAGGGAACTCAGCACTCTTTTGTGGGCCTTGGATTCCAACTGCACAGCAGAGCTTCCAGATAAAGGAAGCTAGTTTCACCGGCTCTTTTTAAAAAGAATACTTGACTTGAACAAGCACAACTATGTACCCTTCTCTGAATCGCTCTGTTTATTTTGTACGATTTGTTTCCAAGGATCTGTGGTATAATTTGATCCTGGTGAGGTATGAAATGTCATGGGAACAGAAAGCAAGACTTACATTAAAAATCATTTGAAAAGCTAGAAATAAATGTGGGCTGGAGGGAGGAAAGGATGTGGCTTGGTGGCAAGGAAAAAAGCGGATGTGTTAAGAGAGAGGCATATGACATGTGGCACCCTGAGATTCTGAGGGTCTGTAATTAGCCATGAGAAGTCAGAGTTTTGTGGGTAAAGATCAAGGCTAGAAAACTACCATGGCAGGGAGGAACCATTATTTCCCTGGTAATAATGGGACTGGAGCCTCTGAAATCCAAGGTGAGACATACAGACATTTGCTTCACGGGTTCCTTTCATAACTGAGGGCTACTGTGCACATCTGAGAAGAAAGACATACTTATATGATACTCCTGATCAGGTCTTGACCTTCGCCATATATTGGAATAATTCTTAAATTGCCAAAGTTCTAATATTTTTAAAAGTTCTCAAGATAATTTCAATATGCCATATCCTAAAGGAAGAGCCCTCATTTTATATTGGGCAACTTCAATCTTAAAGTGCCCTCAACAGTATTTCTTCACTTCTTTAGCTTTAATGACCATCTATAGTACAGTCACTTGCTGGTACATGGGCCCCTGAGCCAGTGGTTTTCAGACTTTAGGGTGCATAGAAATTTGCAGAGTATTTTATAAAAGAAGTAAAAAGGAGGGATTCTGACCAGTAGATCTGTGGTGAAATCTGAGAGTGAATGTTCTAGCACATTCTCAGACACCATGTCTTTTGGTCCTCTGGACTCAAGCTGTAAGTGGCAAATCATTACATGATGACTATGTACAGCCTGTTGTCACTTTGAGTTTGGTGAGGTCTTTAAGAGATCAGGCTTGGGATTCAGAACTGACCTCTACCTTGTAATAGCAAGTTTATTACCTTCACTAACCAAGATTTCTTACCTATAAAATAAGGATAAATCAGGATTGTAAGATAGCAAAACATTAATTTAAAATTAACTAATAGTGCAAGGCCTTGTACCCTGTGCCTAATTATCTTTAACTCCTGGCATAGTTTCTGTTATCAGAGCTCACTCAATCTCCCCCAGTGCATATAACTTTATTTCTGTTAAATCATATAGAAGTTCTCAACTGACATCCAGTCCTTTAAATCTTCAAATTCCTCCAAATCAGTGCTTCTCCTTTAGTGTCTGTTTGCTTTCTACCAAGCCCATATTCTCTGGCCCATCATGTATACCATGGCTTCTATCCATTCATTCAGTATTTACCGAGTATGTGGTGTGTAGTAGATATTGTGGGCTGATAAATACATAATGCCTGGTATCAAAATGTATGTGTACAGATATATACATCTTTTTAATTAAAAAGTACTGATGTAAAGAATGTGTAGTATACATTTTACTCTGTATAGTACGTTCAATATAGCAAATTTTTTCCCACAGAATTTTTTGTCTTGTTAAACTCGTATTTTTAGCCAAGCTATAATTGTAACTGATAAATCAGTGCAATTCACACATGAATGCTGCTCAAAGTATTTTAAAGCAATGAGTAAGATAAAAGAAAAATGGGGCCATAAGTTATAACTTCATTTGTCAATAACATGAGCTGCTTCTTTGCTGAATCATGGGTTTTACATACTGGGAAAATATTTCTACAAGTTTTTGTTCAATAGCCATACACACAGCCCACTTTAAAGTTAATCTGTATTGTTAATGTCTTCGCCATCACTTTTTGAGTCTAGACTACAGGTTAAATAATAAAGTTGACAACTAGTGTTTTCTGACTTCTGTGAGATAAGCATACCTACTGTTACTGATCTGAAGTTAGCAATGTAACACAGCCACCACACATTAGGAGTTGAGAAGACATGTGGTAGCACATCCATAAATAGTAGTTCCACCATACGTAGAAAATAATCAAGAATAACTTCAAGAGGCATGTGTGACTGGGCACGATAGCACATGCCTGTGGTTTAAGCATCTCAGTAGACTGAGATGGAAATATTACTTGAACTCAGGAGTTTAAGACTAGCTTGAGCAACATAGCAAAACTTCCATCCCCAAAGGAAAAAAAAGAACAAAAGAAAGAGAGATGATAGTAAACAGTAGTACCAAAACAAGAAGTGATGAGTTCTATCTACTAACTTTAGAACATATAATTTATTTGAGTATAAGTTTTGAATAGTCATATTTAACAACAGGATTGCAAAATCCTGAAAATTAAATACCACACATTCATTAGCTAGTACAAACTGGCCCCAGCTCATCACTGACTTGTAAAGTAGACACAGGCACTGTCTTCATGAAACTTAGAGTCTAGAAATGGAAGCAGAGAAATAAATAGATCTTATAAGACATCTGAGCTAAAACTCAAACGTTCCCCATGACCATATAGTTTCTCTCATTTGAGTAATCCAAAGTACAATTGAAGAGCAAAGTACAAGTTTGATAAAAGGAAACAGGGAGACAGATCTTCAAATGGGAAGGGGAGCAAGAGACCAAGGGTGGGGAGAGGGAAAGGAGACATTAAAAGAGTTAAGATTTGTTATGTACACAGACAATTACTCAAAATTAACAGTAGTCAATATATGTCACAAACATGAACTAAATAATAAGAATAAGAATGGGGGAAGGAGACCTAGAGACAGAGGAGTAGGGTGAGGAGAAGAAGAGGAATAAAAAGATTCAATATGTAAATAAATAAATACCAGTGCATCAAAAATTACTTAGCACTTATTTTCTGTTCTGCCTATACTACACTGTTTTGCTACATTAATAACACCAAAACTTACATAAGAGTGGACACAAATGTGTCTATGTAATGTGCCTGCATGATTTTTCAACTAGAAGAGAACCTCAAAGGATGGAAAAGTCAATATCCAATGACCTTGAAGATTTTATAACTTGGCTTAGATCTAAGAAATGATATTTTGAGGTCAGAAATCAATGCCCTCTGGCCTGGATCCAGGCTATTCAGAGATGGGACAGTGAAATGAGTCTGGGAAAGATTCCCAAGAAAGACCCTATGGGCACTGATGACAGACAAAAGTAGATGAGCAAATGCGGAGTCATCTGGATGGCCAGAAAACAGGCTGTACAGAGACATGATTTGCGAAGAGAGGGAGGGATTTTTCTTTTGAGTCATTTTTAGTTTTTGTGGCCACAGTGTTGCCAATTGGCATAAAGAGAACCAGGAATTAACAAAGAGAACAAAGAGCCTGAGAGTATCAGGAGAACATGATATCAAGATAAATTTGTTGGCAGTTGAAAATAACTTGCTACTTGGTTATGCACACTAAGGTGGGGCATAAAAGTCATAGAAGGGATAACTTCTAATTCTTTTTGTTTGTTTATTTTGGGGGTTTTTTGGCACCAGGGATCAAACTCGGGTTCTTGCGCTTGCGCAGCAGGCGGCAAAACCACTGAGCTAAATCCCCAGCCCAGACAACTTCTTACTCTTTGTTGTCATGTTTTACTTCGTTCAACATCTGCTTTCATTTGTCCTAATGCCTTTTTTTCATGTCATTTTGTGTTTTCCTCTCCTCCTGTTCATATAAATAGAAATTTCCAAATTCTTCCGATAAAGAAGCAAATCTTTATCTTCCTTACTAGAAAATGAATATAGAGATTTAAATCCAAACCATATTTTCAGTGAGTAATCTAAGACTTCCTGCTCAAAGGCTCTGATGGACATGAAGGAGGAGAAACGTAGGCAGAGACCAGAGAAATTCTGAAGCTAGGAGCGGGGAGGGCAGAGAGGAAGGAGCTATGAGACAGTGAGGCTTTGCAAGACAGTGCAGAGAGCCTGGGTTCAGAAGTCTGAAGCGCCTGTGTCATTTTTTCTAAGGAACTCTCTGAGCTTTGTTGCTTAAGGAGGTCAAGTCTCTCCTCAGATCTGAGGGGTTCAGGCTATCTTGGGTAATCCCTGACACTCTTTTAAGTTTTACATTTAAATTCCACAGAACGAAGGGACCGAGCACAACTATTTGAGGCCTTTGTGGAAAACTAGAAAAATGACAAAAGCAAGCTTTTTATAATGATATAACAGAGGGCTTACATTGAACATAGAAGGTCACAGGGTGAAATCTCAGAAATTCATGGCTCTTTGGGGAGATATCTTCCAAGCTTCAGAGGGATGTTTCTTGCTCTAGTTCCTCTCTAAAATATATTTGACTTTTGGGAGAGCGGTGACTTTGTGTGTTTACTAAAGGGAAAATTCTTTGGCAAAAGCCCCAAGTCTTCATAAATATGGGAAGGCAGTAGTGAAGGAATGAAAGAGAGAAAGGGACAGAAAACTGGTCTTGACTTCAAATCCTTCACAGTGGCCCTTACAAAATAATTTATCACATGACCTAAAGGAATCTGAGGACTTGAGGAACCATTTTTCTCAGAAAAGTTACCGGGCAAACACACCACCCACAGCTTCCTCTTGGCAGCTGATTTGCCTGGAGTTCACTGTTAGCAAGGAAAGAAAGCCATCTTGATTCCTCCACTTCCAGCCATTATTGAGACACAGAAAAACTACCCAGTTCCCTCTGCTCTTCAGAGGGCAGCTGTTTCCACTTAGTAAATACTCTAATAGTCTCCAAGGACATCCTACTCTTTTTTACTTTTTTTTTAATTCTGTTTCTTGTCACTTTTCTATTTTTTTTATCTTCAACAGATTTTCTTTTAAAAATAGAATTGTTGTCAATGAAAGATTTGTTTTATAAATTCAATACTGGTTAGGCCCATTGAGATATATAATAAAATAAACATTTCTCTTGTTTTGTTTTGTTGAGAATTTATTTAGCCTATACTTCTGTCAGCTAGTTCTTTTTACTAGGAGTGACTGAAATTTTTCTGAAAAGAGGATGTGGGGAGTAAAAATGTCAGAGAAAGAAGGTAATATTTCTTCACTGTTCACCAAATAAACGTGTGTGTGTGCACATCTATGTGTGACCTTGACTTGGAAAAAAGTTATTATCATGTTTTCAATTATTAAAGCAGAGCAGATCATTTAATGAACACTTTTTAAGCTGAATTTTGATTCTGCTTTTAAATTTTCTCTTGAACAAAGGATTCTGGTCTATTTCTTACATTGCTCTTGGGTCTCAGTCTGAATTCTAGATGGACTAGAAGTCCTCCCATTACCTCCTATTGCTCCTCTCCCTCCATTACTCCCTCGTGCCTCTTGCCTATCATGTTTGAATGAGCTTAGGGGAAAACTGTACCTCTTTGCAGGGTGAGAAGGGAATTCTTAGATCTTTTTTTCTTTTCTATCCCAAATAATACCTATTGTTGAAAGCACAGATGCCATATCTCTTTCATTGTAAAGCGTCCACTAATTCTTATAAACAGATATCCTTCCCTTAAACTCCAGAGGGAATTTAAGAACACAATTCATTGTTTAATTTCTCTATAGCGAGAATTTAGTGTGTGCTAGGCTCAGAGTAGTATTCTCTATGTATTAATATATGTAGGTAGATACTAACTACATTTATCTCCATTTTCTATCCAAGTAATGACATGCAAAGTTCATAAATTGACTTGCTCAAGCCAGTTGCTAAGTGGTAGAGCCTCTTATTTGCTGTATTGGTGGAGATAATAATGTACTCTTCATCTTTTATTGATGCTTTTACCAAAAATAGTAAACATTCATATGTTTTGCATCCTACTCCATAAGCTCATGAAGATCAAGAACATTCTGTGATGTGGTTATTACTATTTTTGTCATTTCATCAGCGTGTTAACTCATTAGGGATACTACAACAAAATACCACAAATTGAGCATCTTATAAAAAAACCCAAAAATATGCTCTTATAGAGGCTAGGAAGTTCATGATCAAGGTGCCAGCAAATTCATTGTCTGGTGAGGGCTGGTTTTCTGACGCATAGACGGTGCCTTCTAGCTCTGGAAGAGAAGAGGAAAAGAAGTTCACTTGAATCTCTTTATAAAATCACTATACTGTTATTCATGAGGCCTCCACCTTTATGATCTAATCAGTCCCCAAAGGCCCTCATTTCTTAACACTATCACATCAGTGGTTAAGTTTCAACATGTAAACTTTGAGGGTACACAAGGATTTAGATAATTTCTATCAAGACTGTGACCCTCCATACTGCATGGGAAGTATATTGCAGAACAAAAATTGGCCCAGGTGATTTGACTACAGATTTCACTCTTTTCATGATGTTGAGCTGCCTTACCAGGCCTCACTTAGGGTGAACACATGTTTGCAAAGCTTTTATAGGGGCAGAACTTCCCCCTTCACCTTGGCTGCCTGAAAGTCTAACCTGTGGAGTTGGGCTTTACTCTCCTAGGCTTAACCTACAAGCTGCCTTAAGGAGGGTGTGTGTTCAGATCTTTCTAGAGTTTTACGTTCAGCAGCACACTGTCAACTATCACTTCACACTGGTGCATTATAGCAGGTCACAGAATATAAGGAATGAGATTAATAAGGACATTATCTAACAACTTTCACTGGCCCAAGTTTTGATATTGGTTCATAGAAGGGCTTCTCCTGTTCTCTAAGAATAGAATAAAGATCCAGTTTCTCTTGGCCAATACACATCATCTTAGTGAGCTTCAACTGGTATAACAAAATACTATAAATTAAATGACTTAAATGATAGAAATTTATTTTTCACACTTCTGGAAGCTAGAAGTCTAAGATAAGCATTCCAATATGGCCAGATTCTGGGCAGTGCCTTCCTCTTGGTAGCAGAATGCTAAGTTCTCACTGTATCACTGTATCTTTCCATGGGGGGTGGGGCAAGAGTGGGAGAATGTTCTTGGCATCTTTTTTAAGAGTGCTAATTTCATCTAAAAAGACTACTAAGGGGTCATTTAACTGGATCCAAGAAAACATTATAGTTCATTCATCCTTTTTTTTTTTAATTAAATTTTTTTATTGGTACATTGTAGGTATACAACACAATTAAATTTCTCATTGGGAATTGTACCTTTAAATAATGCATCTTGGTTCTTATTTTTTTTCCCCATTCCTAGCCCTCCCTTCACCCCCTCCACACTTCCCTATTTACAAAGACTTTATTTCCATTTTTTCCATTTCTCGGCATTTTTCCATTCCCTTCTTTCCTTTCCCCTGCCCCATCCACTACCCCTACCCCTTTGGACCTTTTCTTCCTATTTTACATTATCTATTATTCATTCTAATCATTGGTACATTTTAGGTATACAATATAATGACATTCATCATTGGAAATTTGCACCTTTACATAATCTC
>NW_004624845.1:1703699-1714792 GCF_000247695.1 Heterocephalus glaber | reverse complement strand
CTGTTAGCACCTGCAGGGATTACCTCCTCTGAGCTGGGAGAGTTGAGACAGGGTCTGGGAGCACCAGTAGGGATGGTGGCCCAAAAACCCTTTCCTGTGGGCCGGGAGCAGTTGGTGGGATGGTGGTCCGGAAGCCCCTTCCTCTGGGCCAGGAGCAGGGGGACAGAAGATGGCCCAAAAGCCCTTTCCTCTGGGCTGGGAGCAGCGAGAGGATTGGTGAGTGGGAAACCCCTTCCTCTGGACCAGGAGCAGTGGGATGGTGACTCAGAAGCCCCTACCTCTGGGCCGGGAGCAGCAGGACTCAGTACCTTGGTCTGGTGGTCTGGTGGGTCCTCTGCGTCTTTGTAGTGTGGAACCAGGTGGCTGCCTGTCTGCAGTGGGGTGATTTGGCATCTTACGCATGACTCGGGACCTCAGTAGGGCATGCACAGACCTGCCTGTCTACAGCGGGCTGATTCGGCATGTTCCATGCAACTCAGGACCTCGGTAGGGTGTGGGCAGACCTGCCTGTCTGCAGCAGAGTGGTCCAGTGTGTTCTGTTGGACTCAGGACCTTGGTAGGGTGTGGGCCATTCATCCTTTTATTCACTGAATATTGAGCCCACATGATAAGTCAAATCCCATGCATATTATTCAATATTGCAGCATATACACTGCATAAGAATTATCCATACCTGGAGGGATTGTATAATCTCCTGAATGTGATATACAAATAGAAAGTAATACTGTGTGATGGTTGCTCACAAAGAGAAAAGGAGGGATTGTGCAGTCAGAGAAGGTATGATGACCCACCCTATATGGAGATTTGGACAAAGAAGGTGGTGACAGAGGGGAGGATGTAATTGAGAATATGAGATGTAGGAGGAAGTATTCCTAGAGAAAGGAATAGAAGACATATAGGCTAGCAATCAAAGAGCTCAGTGAGGCTGGAGAGGGTAAGGACTCAGCATAGATGAATACAGTTTTGTAGGAGACTGTGGTGCAATCTGCCCCTTGGAGGTTGGAGCAACTGCTGATTTCAGAGCATTGATTGCTTCTCAATCCAGTTACCTAACTGTGAGTCATAACACAATAAGAGAATTCCTCTACACTTTTGAATAAAAGAGTTTCAACTTAGTTACAAATAATTTATGCTTAAAGTACTTAGCACCTCAATTAGAAATTAAAATAAATTGATGTAGAATAGTGTTCTTGTTGTGATGTTGTTTTTACTGTGTGTTATGGCTTGTGTTTAGTTTTTCCCCCCAAAGCCTCGTGAAGTCATAGGTGGAGATTTTGCTTTCTCAGGTGGGCGGATCTAGAGTGTGTGATGCTGAGATTCAGGGTGTGATGCTGAGATTCAGGATGTGGTGCTGAGATTGATTCGTGGTGCAATGCTAGGATTAAGGGTGCCCCACCTTGGCTGTGAGTGCTACATGTCCTAATGGCAGGTAGCCTGGATAGAAGAGACAAACAGAGATCTGTTGTTATCTCTGCTTGTCACTTGTCACTTGCTGCTAGTCTCCTGATTCCTCCATACTTCACTGCTTTGCTGCCTTCCTGCCTTCTACCTACCCTGAACTGTTTCTCCTCTGTGATGCCCCTCTGCCATGCCACCCTGCCTTGGAGCCAGTCAACTATGAACTGAAGCCTCTACTAACTGTAAGCTACAATAAACCTTTCTTCTTTTAACTTTGGGTGTTGGGTATTTTGTCTCAGCAATGATAAAAAGTAACTAAAACACTGTGTAACTAGTAACTCACAGTGGCTTAAAATAACAGCCATGTTTTTATAGCCGTAGAGTGAGTAAATCAGAGACTCATTGAGGGTAGAAAGAAGAAGCTTGTTGCACATCTCTGATCTGAGACTCCCTCCTTTAGAATGTAAATCTGTCTTGTGGTATCCCACTTTTACTGTGTAGTGAGCATGAGATAAGCTTAGGGTATGCTAGTGTCAGCTTGGAAGCAGAGTTTCTCCTCTGACCAGTTAGGTTAGGGATTCAGCTGGAATGTGCCTGACTTTTCTATAACTTGATCCTTGCTTAGCACC
This sequence comes from Heterocephalus glaber, assembly GCF_000247695.1. The sequence continues at coordinate 1,712,765 of NW_004624845.1, read as the reverse complement.
AGAAATGGTGTGGCTGGAGCCTTTGCCCTCATGCTGCTCAAGAGTTTATAAATGGACTTCTGTGAAGAGATTGACCTTTTGAGGACACTATGGCCTCTCCTGTCTATCCTTCTATCCTGTTTGCCCTCATCCTTCTTCCCTTCAGCTTAGAATTTAGCCTGGAGTGCAATGCTCAGATATTCTGCAAGAGATCTCCTCTCATGAACGTTCTTAAAACTCTTAGTTGTTTTTTCTTCTTCTAACCCAGCTTGATTTGTGGGAGTTTATCAAACCTAAGAGTAGGAACTATGTCTAATAAGTTTCTTTTGAAATCTTTATTTAAAAATAACTTATTTTTAGAATAGGAAATATAGTCACACAGATGAACATTCCATTATGAAATTATACAAATATATAGGATCTTGTCTATTCTATAATGTACTTCATAAATCCTCCCAATTTTCCTAGTCCAGGTTCTCAAAAATATTCACTGAATTTTAGCAGTGAAATTCCTAGAGAAGTATACATAGCACAAGGAATGAATTTATAAGGAAGCAAACTAACTTAAGCCTCAGGCATCCTCACTGGCTTGGGCTCCTTCTAGTTCTTCTAAGTTGTTCGTGTGCCTTTGTAAGTTGTATGGTCATTGTACATTTTAACCATATCGATTGAGTCTGTTGACTCTTTTTACTACAACTGTCCTTGCTATGTTTTATCCCTATGGGCAACCTAGTGTACCTTGGGAAATTTTAGGGTAGGACTAAGGAGAAATTAAAATAGGATACATTTGGGGGGTGGCAAGAGAGTTTATAGCTTTGCAGCCTTTTCTGTACATAGCTTAGGTATCATGAAATGCAGCAATGATCTTTAGTTATATACCTCTTTGGTATGACAATTTGTCTAAGTATCATGATGTCAACTGGCAAGGCCCAAATAATTTTCCTATAGAAACATGTCCAGTGATACCTGGAATTGGAAATATGAATGATAAAAAAAATGCTAGAGAGGTGAGAGAGATAGGTTATTATAATGATACTATGTTTCTGGTTTTTGTGATCTGTCAGCACTTTCACATTTGTAAATTGTCTCTATTTTATCATTTTTACACAATTTTTAATTTGTTATGTTATTTTTTCTTAGAGAAGTATAAAAACTTTTGATTCCACAAAATATTAATCCTCTCCTGTATATATAGATCAGCCAAGTGTTTCACTATTATCTTTGTGTGTTTATCCATGTCACCTGGAAGTGACCCTAACAATATAAAAACAGGCTGTGTGTGTATAGCCATGGCCCTTTCTTGGCCTTTGGCAAAATTACTAAATCACAATCACTATCATTATTGTTAATAGCAATAGGTTAACCATAAAAAGTTAATTCAAACATGAAAAGCCTTCTTGGCTATGCTAATGCCTGAGTGAATGAATTGAAAGAAGAAAAGGACAAAAAGGAGAAACCAAAAGATTAGGTGAGATTGGGACAGAAGATACTTGTCCTTTGCTGCCCTTTCTTCAGACTTCTCAGCTGGGGTGCAGCTTCATGTTAGAGTGCTTGCCTAGCATGTGTGAGGCTTTTGGTTTGATTCTCAGCATTATGAAACAAAAATCCAAAGTAAATCAAAGTAAACCAAACCATTCAATGAACCAAACAAAAAACATTTCCTGGTTTATTTCAGATTTTCTCAGCAGTGTGTGTCCTTCTCTAATGATGGGAGGACATTGTTAGATATACACAAGAGAGGAACATGAAGGACTCCAGATAAACCACACACTGATGCAACACACAGAGTCTGAGTCATTTGTTTTCCTTGACAGTACTTACCCATGCTGGATTGAAGAAAAAAAGACCATCAGTAAAGCAAATAGCTCAAATGGAGCCATAAATCAACTCTATACTCATTAGAGGATTTATTCAACTGAAGACATTTTCAATATAGGCCCTCATGGTTTTATTTTTTTGCTCATGTGAAAAAACAACAGTTAATATAGTTAAATATCCCAAGGCAGAAGAATATTATTAAAAAAGTGCTATTGATTTCTCAAGACACCATCAGATGTTTTAAGATTTGAATTCAATAAAATATAATGCAATTCCTTTTATGGGATTTTTATGTTTTCCCAATCTTTATTACCCCATGTGTTTCACATTCAAAATGAGACTATCCTAATAAGATCCCAATCCAAGTTACAAAACCCCTTTGTATCTGCACTGACACATTTTTCCAATCATCTCTTTTGGCTTGATTGAATCTATTTTATGCTTATTTATATTTTTCTATCGATTATATATACACAGTATAATATATGTGTTAGAGGGAGGACAAGAGTAGCAAGATTTTGTAAGTTAGTTTGGGGCGTGGAGTATAAGTAGGTACAAAACCTTCTTAGAAAACCATCTAAGCTGGACTTTATAGCTTTTTAAAGCAGGGGCCATCTCCGTTTTAGTCTCCATTCTTACCCAGCGCTTAGGAGTTCCTGGCATTTGATACTGGGAGGGGATGTGAGAGTAGGAAAAAAAAGCATTTTTTTTTTTTCTGGTAGAGACAGAGATCACCAAAGAAGGAGGAAGGACATAGATTAACATTAATTACTTATTGAGGAACTAAAATGTGCTAGAATGCTCTAAGTATGGTTAAATATAAGTTTGAGGAATGGTGATCAGCTAGTAAACACATCCACACCAGACCTGACAGCTTCATAGTTTTCAGAAATGAAAAGGAGTCATTTAGGGATGAGGCTGTAGCTCAGTGTTCGAGCTACAGCCCAAGTTTTCATGCCTCTAAACTGCAATTTGTATGAAGAAATGAATTCCTTTTGTTATTTCAGCCAGGTTGAGGTAGAGTTTCTTTTAATTGCAACTAAAGCAGCTGAGCTTTATGTCAGATAAGATAAAATTAAAAAAGGGGCACAGGTAATGGGGGAAAAAATAAGAACAAAGATATATCATGTACAGGTACAAACACCCAATGATAAATGTAAATGTATTGTATACCTAAAATATACCAATAAAAGAATTTTTTTAAAAATTGAAAAGGCAGAAAAAATGACATATTCACACCTGTTGCTCTATAAACATGGCCTGAAGAATAGCTGCAATAGTGGCACCACTTTGGAATTTGATGGAAAAGCAAATTTCTGAACATTATTCCACACTGACTGAATCTCAGGGATGCAACACAGGATCTTTTTTTAAACAAAGCGAATTTTAAGAATGTTGAAATTTGCAAATCACTGCTGTCATGTGACTCCCATCATTTGTGTTTCTAATGTGGCCTTTATGCTGCTGGAAGGCAGGGCACCTTTTTAGTAGCACTGCTGAAAAATATTCTGTTTATTGAGTGAATTTTGAAGCAAAAGTTTCTGAGTTTTGAGGGATGCACACTGTATTTTCTTCTCATCAGAGGTAAGCTGTAGTTAATCACAAACTAGGCAAAACTGATTTCTTCCCTAAAGAATAGGTAAAACAGCTGAGAGTATGTCTTCTTTCTGTCAGCAGGTCAAGGAGAAAGTTTATCCGATTGTGTTATTTGGCTGGTAGCAATAATATTTTCATATTTTCATATAAAGAAAAGGAATTTAGTGGAAGGATTCTTAGCAGTTTACAGACAGAAGCATCAGTGTCACTTGCAGCAGACATATGTGGCTTTCCCTTTAAAGTACTAATCCTGAATAAGAAGTTATAACCATCTTCTGCTCTGCCACGTCTTCATTCAATTGAGTCATCCCCAGTAAAAAAGATGGACGGGCTTGGCATGAGACCCTGTGTTCACCCATGTGTTCAGAATTGCAGGAATCTCATGACTAGAATCCTGATAGACTCCATGGAGTAGGAGAGGTAGTATTTTCCCAAAGTCAGGGTTGTTGTACATAAAAAAACATGAACATCCATGATAACACTTCCAATACAGAACAATTTAAAGAAAAAAAGGAATAAGTAGAACAAAAGATTATGTAAGGAAGCCAAAGATGAGTCATAAGAATGAAGTTTGAAAATTTATGACACTAATCTAGAGTGATATTTATGTATGCATATTTAATAAACAAGAAAAACAGTGAACATATAGTAGTTACTGTGTATTAATGGTAGATATAAAACTAGTTTTATATAAAACAGGATTTGTAAATCTTCAAATTTATTTATTTACTCATTTGTTATTTTTGTTAGTTGTCCTATGCACTGTGAGATGCTTAACAACATCCTTGTGTAGTAGAGAATAATAGATAGTTTAGTTAGTTGACCTATAAGTATGGAAAGCTGAAAATAGATTTGGCTGGATAGAAAAAAAATAACGCATACACTGATCTAATTCAAATAATAAAAAGAAGTTAAAATAAGAAGAGTGATTAAAAACCTCTCCTCCTCCAAAAGATTCTTAGGCAGAGTATGTTAGTTTAGTTAACACCTTCTTTCTAACCTCCAAGCCAGAGAATTTCCAGCTAAATAACTCATTAAAAAATAAAAAATAAAAAACTCTACAAACTCTCTTGTGCTTTGCTTATCTATATAAACCCAAAACAAAGAAAATATATTGGTAATTCCACTTCCAGAAGCCCCTTGTGGTGGGCATCTACCAAGAGCTTTTTAAAAATTATTATTTCCATTAAACACCCTCCTAACTTCCTTCTTTTGTACATGATTTTTCATTCTTTGACTTCCTGAGACAAAGAGCTCAAATTTATACAAAATTAACTGCTTCACATTTGGAGGTTCCACAGAGATCACTCTGGACTTTGAATCTAGCAAACTGAGATTGATAGGAAGTGTCTTAGTTGATAAGAAGTGTCTTAGTTACTTTTCTCATTGCTGAGACAAAATACCCAACTCTCAAAGTTAAAGGAGGAAAGGTTTATTTATCTCATAGTTTTTTCAGTCCATAATCAGTTGACTCCATGGTAGGGTGGCACATGGCAGAGGAGCAACAGTTCATGATGGACCAAAGATAGAAAAACAAAAGAGAATTTAACAGTATCTTTCTGCCCTTTTCATCTTTTCCACACTACTTAGAGTAGGTAGCACTCACACTTTTAATCCCAGTACCCTTGAGCCTAACATTGCACCATGAATCAATCCCAGCATCACACATTCTAGATCCAGCCACCTCTGAAAAAACTTCACCTTAATGACCACAAAAGACTTTGGGGAAACATCTAAACACAAGCCACACATTCTGCCCTGGGGTCCCTAAAGATTCATGCAAATCCCTTTACGCAAAAGGCATTTAGTCCATCTCTATGATTTTCTAAAGTCCTAACAGTTTCAGCATTGCTGAAAAGTTCAAGTCCAAAGTCTCCTCTGAGATTTAAGGCAAACTCAGCTGCAAGCCCCTGTACAAATGAAAAGAAAGTTAAACACTTCCAACATTCACTGACACAAGATAGGTATTTCCATTCCAAAAGTTACAAACAGGAGGATACAGAGGAATGGGAAGAAAACATTTATCCAAACTCCAGCAGGGCAAGCATTAAATCCCACAATTCCACTCATCCCAGGAAATCTGTGGCAAGTTGTGAATTCCAAAAGGCTTGGGTGGTTCCACTCCTATGGCACTGAAGGTGGTTGTAGCTCCCATGGCTTCTCACTTGAGCTGGCTCTACTCCTTCCATTCAGTTTTTCTCAGACTATCCATGTTCCTGGATTCTCCAAACTTCCACTCGACTGCACATTCAGCTTCACATTCACACTTCACACATTGCCTTCTCAGGGGCACACTGCCTTGCTCCCCAGGCTTTCTTCTGAAATCTGAGTGGAAGCCTTCTTGACTCTACAACTCTTGTATTCTGTATATACCTAAAACCAGTGCCACATGGATGATGCCAAGGTCTGCCACCACCTGGAGCAGTAGCCAGGCTTCTTTCTCTCTTGGCTGTAGGGGTCAAGTGCCTGGACCACTGAGCATTCTGAACTCAATTCTGAGGGATAAATTCTCTAGGCTACCACCATACTGGAACATTGTGCTCTGGGGCTTTCTTCTCAAAGCAAAGTCTCACTTTTGCAACTTTGAGGCTACAAAGACTGGAGTCCTCCTGCTTCTTGTGATGCTCTCAGGCCATATTTTCTATTCTTCTGTTCCTTCTCAGCAATATAGATCTCTGCTGCTTTATCTTTGCAATTTGCTTCTTTATTGAAGCTTCCTTTCTAGCCAAACTCAAAAAATTTCAAATTATTCTCTCCTAATGACTGTATGGGGCTTTGGGGGGACATCTAAACCCAAGCTCTAATAGGAGGTAAGAAATTGGAGAATGTTTATCCCTTTTTCTCTATTTAAACATAGTTACTTTTAGGAGTTAGACAAGATGTGCACTCTCTGTTTCTTATTTGTTTGTTTGTTGTCATTTATTTATTTATTTATATACTGTATAAAAAATACTGTCTGCTCCTCGTACATAAAGTTCTTATGCCAAACTACTGTTGGATTAGGCTTTCTAGTATTTTTTCTCCCCTGCACTTCCCCACAAAATAATGCAACTGGAAGTGATAGCTCATCCAGGGCATATCTGTCTCCCTCTCCTAATCCCTTCCCTGTGGCTCCTAGTTTCCAGTCTCTCTCTCTCTGTCTCTCTCTCGGCTAAATCTTGTAAGTTGGAAGGCCCTTTAATGAACAGGTTTTCCAGCTCTCTAGGATGGTGGGTTTCCCCCTTCACTCTTTGGCTCATGACTGTATCTTGCTAGTTGTCTTAGCAGCTCATCTGGTCTGACCTGATCAGTTGAACAGTGGCCCCAGTGTGGTGGTGATCCAGAGTGAAGCTGGCCTTCTCCTTCATGGGTTAGAGAAACCCACTGTATGAGGGACACCCTGAGAAAGTCACATCTCTTCTGTGTACCCCTGGTCTGGGAGGTCTGTCAGCCTATGGAACACCTTTGTGCAAATTTAGCACCCCAGTAGGAACCATGATGGGCAATGGGTTTCCTTTTCCCTCTGACTGATCTCTGGGTGAACTGGTCTAGATTTGATTGCCTGGCTTCACTGTAGGCTCTTAGGTCAGAAACTTTGGTCTCTTAACAAAAGGCTGCTACATATGACTTTCTAAGTTCCTTCATCCCAGTCTTCTCAACTCCAAGTTCTGACATTATCCTCTCCTACTGACTCTTATTGGTGTAACTTATTATAAGAGATCACTGTTATGATTCATCTCCAAATGTTATAATACCCTTTAAAAAGTTCTGACTAGTCTATTTATAGTTATAGACCTAAAACTTTATAAAAATTTATTATGGTTTTAAAGTTAGATAAAGGAAATAAAAAATAGGCAGAAAGGAGACAAGGAAAATAATAATTTTAAAATTAAAAATTACAGCTTCAGAACACAAGCCCAGTTTAATGTTGTCTCTTCTCCCAGAGCACAATAAGCCTGATATTTCCCTTTCACCTACAAATGGATTTGGCCATTCCCTTTTTTCTTCTAAATGGTTGTCTCTAACCTGTGAATGAATCACCTTTTCACCTATAAATTAGGCTTTCCCCTGTAAATAGACTATTATCTTACTGTATGGGGATCATCTCCTTCTCCACCCACTAAACCAAAGCTGAGACTTCACATTGTCAAATTTCACAGATTTCCACTACCAAAACTACATTAACATTCCCAGTTCTTAAACTGTAGTGCATCTGAGTACCCATACTCCACTTTGAGTAACAGTAAAATCTAATAAAAACCCTTCCCATGCCTCTTGCTGACACATTCTAAAAATTCTTTTTCCTAAATGGTAGTTAGCAGACCTTCAGATATTCTGTGTTTACAGTAGGCTTAGTTCCTCCTCGCCTCGGCCTTGAGAATCTCCTCAGACCTAATCCAGTGACAATTTAACATGACCAATACATCTAAGAGTGCACTCTGATTAAGAATAACTGTTTTATGTATTCTGTATGTTTCCTTGTTTGTTCAGCTGCTTGTTTAATCTGTTTTAAGCACTAGAGTACCTGTAGCTGTTTCATTATAGATTCTTTGAACTTGTATCAATTTCATTTTTCCCTTTTATTTTTGTCCTTGTAGACTTAGCAATGTTTTTGAGGCTTTCCATAGAAAACTTGTTACACAGGGTTTTGGGGGTAGCCAAACTAAAATGTAGCCAAGCCTAAAATGTTAGAGCATTGAAAAAAGTGTGGTAGGCTCAAGACTTAAAAACCTGCAAATAAAAACCTTAAAGTTTGATAACATGAAATTATATATGACTTAATTAATATGTATGTTCTGTGTGTCAACGTTCAGATATGTATTATCCTCCAAAACTTCGCCTAAAGTTGTCATGTAGATAAATAGACACTCATGTACTTATTGTTCACAGAGCTTAACAGTGAGTTAATTTAATTTTGTTACCGAGAGTAAAGACATCTTTAAAGTGGATGATATGTTTTCATCCAGATTGCTAACCAATCAAGAAAATATGAAAATGTTTTTATTTATAAATGCAATATATATTGTTTTCTGTTTACAATAACTTAAGAGTTTTTCTTTGATTAAAGGATATATAAATATATATAATGAATATATATAGAGAGAGAAAGCTTAGAAGTATTCACTGCTATGCTTTGATTCCCAAGAGTCATCTAAAGAAATTGTTAAGATAAATAAATAAGGAGGAGCCCTTGGGCCTGAGAAGCTACTGGACAAAACTCTCCTCTTTGGCTAAAAAAAAAAAACAAGCTGACTAAGACAATTTGGGTAGCTTTTCCAGTTTTTCCCAACTCTTATTGAACCCAATGCCAACAATTGTTCTTTAAGAAATATCAATGTGTAATTAAGTTGGATATAATTAAAATTTTAAGTTTACTATGTTTTTTCTCTTAAATTCTTTTATGGGTACATTTTAGGTATACAATACATTTAAATTCTCATTGGGAACTTGTAACTTTACATGACATATCTTGGTTCATATTTTTTCCCCATTCCCTGCCCTCCCTTCAAATCCTCCACAATTGCCTATTTACAAAGACTTTGTTTCTATTTTTTCCACTTCTCATAATTTTTTCTTTCCCTTCTTTCCTTTCTCCTACCTCTTCCACTTCCCCTACAGCTTTGGACCTTTTCTTCCTATTTCACATTATCAATTATTCATTTTACTCATTGGAACATTTTAGGTATACAATAT
>NW_004624845.1:1670538-1698369 GCF_000247695.1 Heterocephalus glaber | reverse complement strand
CTGCTTTGGGGATCAAGGTGATGCTTGCTTCCAGGAATGAATTTGGGAGTATTGTTTCCTTTTCAATTGCATTGAAGAGTTTAAACATTAATGGTAGTAGTTCCTCTCTAAATGTCTTGTAGAATTCAGAAGTGAAGCCATCAGGACCTGGTCTTTTCTTAGTTGGTAAGTGTTTAACTAAGTTTTCAATTTCATCATTTGATATTGGGTTGTTTAGAATTTTTAGGTCTTCTTTGTTCAACGTTGGTAATTCATATGTATCTAGGAATCTGTCCATTTCTTCTGTGTTGTCCATCTTATTGGTGTATAGGTTCTTGAAATAGGTATTGATGGTCCTCTGTATTTCTGCTGGGTCCATTGTAATTTCACCATTTTCATTCCTAATTGCATGGATTTGGGACTTTATTTCCTTTTTCTGTTAAGGTTGACTAAGGGTTTGTCAATTTTGTTCATTCTTTCAAAGAACCAACTCTTGGCTTCCTTAATTTTTTTGTATTGTTTTCTTAGTCTCCATTGAATTTATTTCTCCTCTGATCTTTATAATTTCCTCCCTTGTATTAGTTTTGGGTTTGTCCTGCTTTTATTTTTCTAGAAGCTTGAGGTTCAGCATCAGGTTGTTTAATTGGGCTCACTCTGCTTTCCTAATATTTGTATTCACTGCTATGAATTTCCCTCATAAGACTGCTTTCATTGTGTCCCATAGATTCCGATATGTTGTACTGTCATAGTCATTTAATTGAAGGAACTGTCTGATTTCTTCTTTAATTTCTTCTGTGACCCATTGTTTATTCAGAAGTGTGTTGTTCAATTTCCATGTGTTTATGAAATTTTGGGACTTTCTTTTGCTATGGATCTCCAATTTCATCACACTTTGGTCTGATATACAGGGGATAACTTTAATTCCTTTGCACTTATTTAAACATGTTCTATGAGTGAGCATGTGGTCTACTTTTTTGAAGAACAACCCATGAGCTCCTGAAAAGAATGTGTATTATGATTTTGTGGGATGGAACACTCTGTAAACATTTGCTAAGTTCATTTGGTCAGGAGTTCGATTGAGTTCTAGTATTTCATTACTTATTTTTTGTCTTGTTGATCTATTTATTTGTGACAGTAGGGTATTGAGGTCCCCCACTACAATTGTATTAGTGCATATATGACTTTTCATGTCCATTAATATTTGTTTTATATAGTTGTGCACACTAGTGTTTGGTGCATAGATATTTATGATTGTCACCTCTTCCTCTTGGATTGTTCCCTTTACAAGGATGTAGTGTCCTTTGCCTCTCTTAGTCACTGCTTATTTGAAATCTTCTTGATCTACAAAGAGCATTGCTACTCCTGCTTTTTTTTGTGTTCCCGTCACATGGAGTATTGTTTCCCACGCTTTAATTTTCACTCTATGAGTTTCATTTTGAATTAGGTGTGATTCTTGAATGCAGCAGATTGTTGGATCTTGCTTCTTGACCCATTCTGCCATTCTATATTTTTGATTGGTGAATTGAGACCATTAACATTGATGGTTGTAACTGATATGTATTGACTTGTCATTGTCATGACTTTTTCTTTTTGTTGGATTCTCCCCCTTACATTTAATTTCTTGTCACTCCTGATGGGTTCATTCTGCTGTGCTTCTTGGGTTTGTGTTCCTCATTGTCAGTTCCTAGGATATTGTGTAAAATTTTTTGGAGTGCTGCTTTGAAATTCATGAAGTTCCTAAGGTGGTCTTTGTCATGAAAGTATCTTATTTCTCCATCCATTTTGAAGGATAGTTTTGTAGGGTACATCAATCTGGGTTGGAGACTGTTTTTCTTTAGAGCTTGGAATATGCCAGTCCAAGCTCTTCTTGCCTTGATGGTTTGTGTTGAGAAGTCTGCTGTGATTCTGATGGGCTTTCCTTTGTATGTGATTTGTTTCTTTTCTCTGACTGCTTTTAGAACTTTATTCTTCTGTTGAGTTTCTGGAATCTTAACAATTATATGCCTACTATGTGTAGATTTTTTTTGATCAAGGCTATTTGGAGTCCTATATGCCTCACTTATCTGTATGTCAAGTTCTTTTCCCTTGCTTGCGAAGTTTTCTGCCATTACTTCTGTGAACATTGTTTTTAATGTCATCTCTACTCTCTCCTGTTTATATTCATTGAATCCAATCAGTCTTTTGTTATTCTTCTTTGCATTGTCTAGCAGCTGCTGGATTGATTTCTCATGTTCTCTTTCAATTTTGAAGCAATTTTTCTTGTCCTGGTCACTAATTGCAGTCTTATCTTCTATATCTGAAATTCCATCCTCACACTGGCTCATTCTGCTGTGTAAGCTTTCAATGGAGTTTTTGATCTCTTGGAAATCTGTTTGCATCTGTTTTATGGAGTCCATTTTTTTTCCTATTTTGATATTCCATCATGTTCCTGAGCTCCTCTCTAGATTTATTGATCATGTCCTGTGCTATGAGCACAATCTCTGTTGTTATCTGAGAAATTATTTCTGCTTTCATTTTTTCCACATCATCTTTTGTTGCCAGTTCAGGGAGTTCAGGTAGTCGAGTATCATAGAGTTCCATCTCCTTTCCCTTTGGGGTTGCTGTAGTTTACCTGGAAGTCTGGTTTTGAGACTTGTTTTTGTGTCTTCTCATTTCAGTGTGGGGGAGGGGGTATTGTTGGTGCTGGCTCACCTCCTCTGTGCTGAGAGAAGTGGAAAAGTGGCCCAGAAGGCCCTTCCTCTGGGTTGTGAGTGGTGGAACAGCAGCCTGGAAGTCCCTTCCTCTGGGCAGTTCACTATGTTTAAAACAATAAGGTTTTCTGAAGACATTAAAAGGCTTTTGGTTAAACTTACAGAAGCTGGCTTAATAAAAAACAAAGATTTTATATTTTAGTAAGATAATTTTGTATGTTTTCCATTGTTATGCTTTTGGTAACTGGCTTCTAGCTAAGTATATGCATTTTTAAAAAGTACAAATCTTTTTTCTCTTTGCTTATTGATATTAGGCCAAGACAAAGAAAGCACATTGGCAATTCCCCTTCTGAAAACCCCTCATGGTAGACATCCACCAGGTGGGTTTTTTTTAAAGTTAATTCCAATAAACACTCTCCTGAGTTCCTCCTTTTGTCTACAACTTATCATTCTTTGATTTTATGAAACAAAGAGTTCAGATTTATACAAAATTGACTGCTTCACTTGGTCTCTACTAATTAGATACCAGTAGCTCCCCTACTGTCCACTGATGACACTCATAGTTATCTCCAGCTATTATCAAATGTCCCTTTGGGTCAAAGCTGTACCTGGCTTAGAACCAGTTACTTAGAGAATTCAGACTTTCTAGAAAAAGAAATAATGCCATAAAGATGATTTTAAAGTACTTTTGGAGAAAAGAATTCTTGTTATTCATCCTAGAAGTCAGGATGTTGGTTATTTTCTATTGATTCACTTAGATGCAAATGAATAGAAGTATCTTCATCATTCAGGAGATATCTTATTTTTCCAAAACATGTAGAGTAAGAAGTTTTAGCAGGATGGCTCACTACTTCTCACTCTTGGTGACCTATCTGGACTCATTACATTTGGAAATAGAATTCTTTGTGAAGCTTTCATTAAGAAGTTGAAGGAAATAAATGGACTAAAATGCCCAAGTGGTGTTTTCAGTGTATCATTCTATATATAAGACTTTAGAAAAGAAAAATGATCTCATAGTTGAACATTTGGCTATCCAGATGCACTGGGAATCATTTGGATTTCTAGACAATGGCCTAAGATATTAAAATGATGTATTTGGCATGGTGTAACCTGTCTTACTAAGGACAGTTCATTTGCTTGTCTGGAATAGTACTTCAAAAAGGTGGTCTGAATTAGAATTACTGCCAATAATACCAAGTCCTTGACCTATCATCAACTTACTGACATCAATAGGAGAGAGTATTTGGAAGTCATTGATAGTGCATCTCTAAATTGGTTTTACAGATGCTTTTTATATATTACGAACTTTGAGAATTTACATACTACCAGGTGGTCTATCTTTCATCAAATAACACAGAACTAATGAGGTGAGAGAAAGAACTCATGGATAAAGTAGATAAATACAATATTATGAACTAGTTGGTAATTGTAAAAGAAATAGTTTTAGGAGGAAAGAAAACTATATACCTATACATTAACTTGTGATATTAAAATGATCACATCAAATAATTATACTAAATATACTAATCTTGTAAGGACTGCTGAGACTTCTTGGGTTGAAATGCAAGATTGTAAAATGATGATGTACATGTGATTCTTATGCAAAAATAAATACATCATTTTGGCTGGGAGTCAGAGTTCCACTGCATTTAAAGAGTGTATATATACTGTGGAAAACCCCAAATTATATTTCAGAGTTCATTTTCTTGAAACTAGCATGAGAAAAACAGAAGTGATATCACAGTGGGCACATATTACTAGCAGAAGTGATCAATTACAAAAACAAACATAGGAAAACAATAAAGCAACCCATCATATCTGCAAAAATATGTCTTCTGCCAGAAGCAGAGTATCTGACAAGTTCTTCACTGCTTTTTTGGCTATTTTTTTTTCCTGAGAAGAGAATGTCTAGGGGAACTGATATTTGGGGCTTAAACAAAAAGTGAAGTGAAAAAGACCGGGTTTTGGGTAGAAAGCTTACACATTTGTTAACTTATAATAGCTAAAGAAGGACAGACCAAGCATAGCCTGGAGTTTGGTTTAGGAAGTAGATTTTAAGAAGTTCAGAGAGAAAATAGTCATGACACAGCATCGTGAGACATCTGGAAAGGAAGTCTACTAGAAAGATTGCAATGCTCTCAAGAAAAAAAAAGAGAAATTTCCATTGTATAAACTCCAAGTAAAAAAAAAACACACAATTTTTAAAATATCAGTGGTGTTGCTCTACTTCCTGCCTGCCCTGTCATGAGCTCTTTCTCCTCTGTGATGCCCCTCTGCCATGCCATGCTGCCTTGGAGCCAGCCCACTATAGGCTGAAATCTCTACAAAACAGAATCCCAGGATTTCCTGGAAACCAAGGCTTAGTGGGACAAAAGGGAGAAATTGGTTTCCAGGACCACTAGGAAAAAAAGGAGCTCCAGGAATGCTAGGTTTGTTGGGAAGCCTGACACAGCAGGATCTAAGGGGAGCAAAGGCAACCTGGACTTCAAGGGCTTCTTTGAGCTTCTGGTCTCAAGGGAGAACCAGGATCGAGGGGTCTTCCAGGAGAAAGTGAATACAAGGGCTTACCTGGGATTCAAGGGGAAAAAGCAGACAAAGGAAATCAAGAGGAAAAAGGCATTCAGGTTCAAAAGGGAGAAACCAGAAGACAAGGAATTCCAGGGCAACAGGGAATTCAAGGCCATCAAAGTACAAAAGGAGAGAGAGGTGAAAAAGGAGAGCCTGGTATTAGAGGTGCCACTGGGCCAAAAGGAAAATCTGGGATGGATGGTGTAATGGGGCCTGCTGGTCCCCAGGGACAACCTGGGGAAGGAGGTCCTCAGGGACCTCCAGGATTGAATGGAAAGGCCAGCAGAGAATTTTCAGAACAATTTATTCGGCAAGTTTGTTCTTGTGTACTAAGAACCCAGCTATCAGTCTTCCTTCACAGTGAGAGAATTCAGAATTGTGCTCATTTACAGCTGCAACATGGTCCCCTTGGTATTCTCAGGCCACTTGGCCCCATAGCCCCAGAAGGTCCCCGAGGATTTCTGGGTTTGCCAGGAAGAGACGGTGTTCCTAGGTGAATGAGTCCTCCTTTATGTCCGGGTGTCAGAGATTAAAAGGCCTACAGGAAATAATGGAGCAAAGGGGAACAGTACCGTGCTATCTCCAAACATGGAGGTGAATCTTCCCTTGCCTGTTCCTAGATTCTAATGATTTTTCAGCAATCTTTGTACTACAGGTTCTCTTTCAGCTGGAGTCATCCTAATCAATACATAGTTTAGTAATGATTTTTATTTTTCGTGGTACAGGATATTGTACCCAGGGCCTTCACACTGGGTAGCTCCCAGTCCTAAGTCACTAAGTTGTTCAGGCTGTGCTTGAACTTATGATCTTCCTTCCTGAACCTCCCGAAATGCTGGAATTATAGTCCTGCACCACCATTCCTGTCTTAGTCTTTGAATATTAAAATAATTTACAATGTATATTACATAGACTAATGGGTGATTCAGGCTATGAACCCAGATATATCTGACTCCAAAGCTAAAGTATTTAATCATTCTGTATATTACCTCCCCACTCATTCTGTCCCTCTATAATTTCAACTTAGCAGAGTAACTTTTAACCCTATAGGAATCTAATAAATATTTCTAAATTGAATTTACTTTAATTGAGTTTTTCTTCACAGTAAAATATTCTCCTTATCCCAGAATGATAATGGAACAATTAAAAACCTATCAACTTTAAGATTTTTGATATTTTTCCTCTTGTCTCTTTCCACAAATCTAGCCTTCTAAATATGTAGCCCATTATCCAAAAGAAAATATTGTGATATAGGCAGTGTCAAATCCAATTCTCTCATTATTTTGTATTCATCCCTGTCCCTTGGGACACAAACTAGGCAGATTAAGTCATCTTGCTCCAGGATACAGTCAGAAACCACTTTTCTTAACTTTATTTGATGCCAGAAGCAAATTACTGTCTGCCTCATATCTCTTATTTTGATCTCTGATTCCTTAATTTCCTTATCCTTTCCTTGTGTACAAATACTCTCCTATAGGTAGGTAAAAAGAACATCTTAATATGACTATTTAATCAGAAAAATGTGTTCCCTGAAGTCACCTGAAGTAACAAAAATAATACTACTTAGTGTCATGTTCTGTTAGACCCCTGGGTTCAACTTATGAGACAGAAAACTGTTTACTGAGTTGTGGTCTTTGTCTCAATCTTGCTCCCACATTTGGGAGATTGACTAAATCATATTTCTATCCTCCAGAAACTGACTTTCTGTTATAGAGACACTCATATTAACTAATAATAATGCTATGTAATATGTACTATCCCTCAGGTATGTGTGCAAGGTCCCTCAGGTAGAGAAGTTAAAATTAACTCCTTCAAGGCCTACAGGAGTCTATTCAGTTTTAGAAAAATATATCACATTTGAAACAGTGAGTCAGTGTTTCTCAGGCAAAGAAGGGTGTCCAATTCAGAGTTGGAACAGCCTGAGCAGAGTCAGGTGAATGAGCATGGAGTATTGTTCAGTGACCACAGGGTATGTCAACATGGTGGAGGACAGTGTAGACAAGGGCAGGTATCGAAGGCATGCAGATTCAGATCTTCCTAGCTCCTTTGCATTACCACTCTTATTCCATCACACACACTTGAGGTAACTTGTTTATGAAGAACTCTGCCTGGGCCTTCCTTCTGAAGCTTCTCCACTACCTCTTCCCTGGCTGACTTCTAATGTGGTCTACTTCAATCTTTTACTAATTTTTTCTGGGCCTCACACTTTTGTCCACAAAAGTTCAAATTTCACACTAGCCATTTCTGCTAGCTTTTCCTCACCTCCCTTTTATTATGGCTAGCTGCTATGTCTCAAGGAGTTCCTCAGATATGTATAGCTCCCAGTTCTTGGCTCTTCTTCCACAGACCTGCCACTCTTAGTTGGACTCTTTTGAGGCTGTATAATCAAAAGTAGTCTGCAACATGCTAAGGAGTCTAGATTTTATTTTCAGGCCAACAGTAAACAATTTATGATCTGAAAACAAAGGAGTGATATGAACAGATTTATTTTTTGGAAAATATTTCTCTGCTGTGGTGTGGAAAAAAATAAAAATAAGAATAGAACTGGGAAAGTCCATGAGGAGATTTTGTAATGACTGAGATAATGAATAGTGATAGAACACTGATAGAATAAAAACATAAAAGTGAATTCAAATTGATCAGAGTACCATATTATCAACAGTTACCATAATCAGTTTTTTAAATTATTAAAAGAAATTTCCAGATTCTATGTATTTACTCCTATTCTTCCTAAATTAATCTCTCTGTCTTATGTAAGAAAATATTGTCAAAGAATTAGACTTTAACAGCTAATTTTGACAAAAGCTAACTCAATTCTCTCATTAATGACAAGTTAGAAGGAAGACTGTAAGAGACCACAAATAGGGTTGTTCTGATTTTTAATCCAATTTTCATGCTATTTACACAAACACTTTTATTTCTCTCTCCCTACCTTATTTTTAGTTGAATAAATTCTCAATCAAATGGAGGTGCACAGTGTTTCCACATTCTGCAGTTTTTCTCCAGGGAGCAGGCAGGGCTCAGAGAGCTGTTGGGAAGGGATACAAAATTCATCTGCACGCATCAAGGACACCACTTACCCACACAGGCCCATCCCTGAGTTGCTAGGTTGTAAAATTCTCTCCTGTGTTGTTAGGTTCTGCAGTATAATTTCATCTGCTTCTAGGCTGATGGTTATGCCTCCCCTTGGAAACTTCACAGTGTCTATTCGAGGTGACTTCAAATGGAATGTCACCCCAGTGACACCTTTGTGGCTTTCTATTAGCATCTTCCATTAAGTACAGCCAAGTGACTGTCTGATGGACTGTATGAGAGAGGCAATTTCCCAATTATAGGGAGCTTCAGTAGTTTTAACAGCCCCACATCCTGTCATACACTTCCACTGACAGAAGACACTGCTTTTCAGCTTGTCAGAGTGTGATTCTGTTGTATAATAGTTTTCTGTACTTCAGTGTTTACCTTTAAAAGTCCACCTGTTTCTTCCATGTCTCTAACAGCTGTTGTTAAATTAAATTAAATTTCTAAGTAAAATAAACAATTCATTTTTGGGGAGATTTAGGACAGAAGAGTTCTGTGAATGTCAAATAACACTATCTGGGTTCACTCCAGGAGACTTCCTTTCTATTAATCTGACCTTTATAACTAGTTCCAGAGTGTAAAGCTATCCCAAAGTTTTGGAATGACTCTATATCATCTACATTCTATTGTCCTTAACACACTTTAGTGTTTCTTTACTCTCATCCACAGAGAGAAAATTCTATTTAATTTTTTATTTCTTTTAGTGAAATTTCTCTTTGTACAAATTTAAAAGTACCTTCAAAAGTGTCTCAGTAAGTAGAGTTTCTCTTTCATAGTTGAATACACTTATAGTTTGAAAAAAATTGAACCTTGTCAGTTGTAGCACATTAACTGATTTTATAACCTTGAAGGAATTTCAGAGGTCCTATAGTCTGATATTTTACAAACCCAATCATACTTCGGCCTTGGTGGTCACCATCTACCAGATGAGATATGAAATGTGGGCCAGAAAGAAGGGAAATTTGAGCTCTATATACTTACAGAGGAGAATAGGAAAAACCATAAAAGGGTAAGCAATTTGTCATACTGTCAGTATGATCAGTATGACTGGTCAGTGGATGAGAACATATATCTAATTTATATACTAAGACAATCAGATACACAGAGAATAAAGGGTGGCTTACTATTACATGGTTAATGCAACTCTGAGTCTTTCTGCTGTATGCTTTGTGCACCGTAGCTGCTACATGGCCCATTGCTTACACCTAATATCTTGTAAGTAAGAGAAGGTGGAACTTGCCTTTCTTTCAGTAAAAATACAGTAATTGGAATCTAAAGGTATCATTTTTAATCCTTCATTATCTACTGTACTGTGTGACTTTGCATAAGTCACACTATTCTCCTTTCATGTGGCAATAATACCATGTTGGGTATATATCAAGATTAAATAATAAACACATAAAACTGGACACCACACTAAATAAGTTTAGTAACTATTAAGATTTTGAGGGCTGGGGATTTAGCTCAGTGGTGCCTCGCAAGCGCAAGGTCCTGAGTTTGATTCCCGGTACCAAAAAAAAAAAAAAAAAGAAAGGTACATTTTTTTGGCCAGAGATTTATCTCAGTGGTTCTGGCTCCTGTCTCGAAAGTGCAAGGTCCAGAGTTCGATCCTCAGTGCAAAAAACAAAAAAAGATTTTGAAAATTATATGTAGTTTTGGCATGAGCCAGTGCAGAGTAAATAGCAGATACTAAATTACTGAGTTTTCCCTCATTTAATCTTTTTTATTACTTCACTTTACTCTTAGGGGCCTGATTAAAACTTTTCTACTCTCATCTTGGGACTACCAAAACAGCAGTCTTAACGACTATTTGAAACTCCCTTGAGATTCTTCTTAATGAAAACCCCTCTAATTTCTTACCAATCAACCATGGCATTTTTCTCCAATAAAATCAGCTATCATCACTCAAACAAAACATTGCCAGATGCAACTGTCTTCTAATCATGTACTTAGTTGTCCTTGTAATCACATTATTTTGTCTTAGACATGTAAATACAGTGGACCTTTGAGTTACAACTGGCCTCACATACGAACAACTTGGGTTATGACTGGAATTTTAGTTTTACCCTATGACCAAAGTATTGAGTTACAATCCAAATGCTGGCCACCTGTGTGGTTGTAAACAGACTCACAGTGTCAGAAAAGCATGTATAACTGTGTGTGTGTGAGTCTGAGCCCAGATGTGTGTGATTGTGGGTGTGATTTTGGTCAGTGCTTTACATAATTGCTATGATTACTCCTATCAAAATGGCCCCAAATGGAAATGAAATCTATGTAAATAGGGAAGGGTGGAGGGGATGAAGTGTGCACAGGTAATGGGGGAAAAATAATAAGAACCAAGATATATCACGTACAGGTACAAACACCGAATGATAAATGTAAATGAATTGTATATCTACAATGTAACAATAAAAGAACTAAAAAAAAAATAATGACCCCCAAAAAAGCTTGAAAAGAAGTTACGGAAGCAAAGGAAGGTAAAGAAAGCAATTACAACTGAAAAGAAGAAAGAAATTGTGGAGAAATATGAGAGTGTTCTTCATGTGACTGATCTTGCTAATATGTACAGGATGTGGAAATCTACCATCTCAACAATCTTACAGAGAAAAGGTTTGTATAAGGAAGCTGGTGTTGCTACAGGTGTTACTAAAATTAGTAAGTCATGATCAATAGTGTTAGATGAGGTAGAAAGGCTATCATTAGTGTGGAAAAGTGAAAGGTAGATGGCAAGTTATGGACTCTCTGAGTATAATTTGTGAGAAAAAGGTAAGACTATAAATGAAGATCTTGTAAAGGACAATCCATCACTGAGTGATACCAGTGAGACATTTCGTGCTGGCAAAGAGCAGTTTCACAATTTTAAAGCAAGACCTGGAGTTCATAGTGTAACTAGGCATGGTGAAGCAGCCAGTGCTGATAAAAGAGCTGCTGAAAATTACATACAGTACTTCAAAATGATAACATGGGAAAATGGAATTTTGTTCTTAAGTTTTCAACTGTGATGAAACTGGCCTTTTCTGGAGAACTGACCCAGAAAGAGAAGAATATGCCAGGCCACAAGCCTATGATGAATAGGCTAACTTTATTGTATGTGCCAATGTAAATGTTGACCTCAAGATAAAGCCTCTCTTGGTTTATCACTCTGAGACCCCTAGAGTGTTCAGAAAATATAAAGTCATGAAGAATAGAGCAGGGGTCATTTGGAGATCTAACACAAAGCCTGGGTAACTAAGGTACATTTTCTTGAGTGGATCAGGGAGGCTTTTTATCCTACTGTTAAGAAATATCTAGAGGATAAGGGTTTACCACTCAAGGCTCTCCTCATCATGGACAATGCTCCTGCTGACCCATGAGATTTGGAAGAAGAACTGGCTGAAGAATTTCCATGGCTCTCAATTGAGTTCCTCCCACCTAATACAACTTTTCTTCTGCAGCCTATGGACCAGCAGGTTATAACTAACTTTAAGAAGCTATACACTGAGGAACTGTCCCTGAAGTGCTTCCAGATGGTCCAGATTTAACCCTTAAAGATTTCTGGAAGGAACATTACAACATCCTTTCTTGTGTGGGGTTAACTGAGAAATCCTAGGTCAGTGTCTCTCTAAGGACATTGAGATCTTGCTGGAAGAAAGTGTGGCCTAAAATAATAGAGGAGAGAGACTTTGAAGGCTGGGTAGAGGAGCTTGAGCCTTCAGTTGATCTTGTGGTTGATGACATTGTTCATATAGCTGAGTCTATAGGCTTACAGGTAGTCAGTGGTGATGGTGAGGAACTGGAGGAATTGTCTAAGAGGAACTTCAACAACTTCTGGCTGAGCAACAGAGATTGGCAGCTGAGGAGCTTTCTGAAGGAGAGAGGAAGTATCAACAATCAGTGCAGCAAAGTTCTGCTGAAATAAAGGAAATCCTGAAAAAATGGACAGAGCTACAAACATTTGTAGAGGAGACTCACCCTGACAGAGAAAAAGTCAATCATTGCATTCACTTGCTTAGTGACAATGTCATGTCATACTACAGAACAGTATTAAAGATAAGACAGAAACAAACAACCTTAGACCAGTATTTAGTTCTGAAAAGGTTGAGACCTAGTGGGCTACAGACTCTGCCAAGGAGAGAAAGGACACCAGAGAGCCAGATTCCTGGATTCTTAGGGAAGGAGACTCTCAAGATGTCAACTTGAATGGTGAATACAGTATGAAATTGTTTCTGGTAAACTAGGCACATTTGATAACGTTTTGGTGAATACACTAGAACAATTATTGGTGTTTCTGGTAAATTATGCACATTATACAAACCTTTTATTATTAAAAGTTTAGTGAAGGGGTGCTTTGGGAATTTTGGAATGCATTATGGGTTTTTCCATCATTTCTTATGGGAAAAATAGTCTTGACTTACAACAAATGAGTTACAACCGATCCTCGTGAACAAATTGCGTTCATAAGTCTAGGGTCCATTGTTGTCATTAAAATGATTAATAGGAATATTTTATCTTATTTACCATTTTAAGTAATTAATCACCAAGTTTTAAGTATGCATTGAACTTCTTCTCTTCAATCCTATTGTTGGTTTAGCCTCTATTCATTTTTCCCTTATCCATAATGGTTTTCTACTGGAGCAAGGCCTAAACACAGGAATGAGAATACTCTTCTCAAGCATGATTATCATCTCATTATTCCCTACTGTCTAGTCCACTTTCTGTTATAACAGAATATACGAGATTGTGGCAGGCCTCATGTAGCCATAAAGGTCCTTAAAAGAGGAAGATAAGATAGGTCAGAGAGAAGTTTGAAGATGTGACCTTCCTGGCTTGGAAGACAGAGGAAGGAGACACAACCCAAAGAATCCAGGTGGTCTCTAGAAGCTATAAATGCAAAACAGATTCTCCCTTAGGGCATCCAAGAGGACTTGCTGACATTATAATTTAAAGAAATGAAAACCTTTTCAGGTATCTTAACTCCAGAATTGTAAGATAGTAAGATATATATTGTTGCTAGGTTTAAAACTTGTTACAGCACTGATTTAAAAATGAATAGATTTTGGAACCTGGAAACAAGGTCATATGCTATATAAATACATCAGATAAGGAAGAGGTTTTGGAATTGGGAAATGAGCAGAAGGTTGAAGAATTTTGAGGGGCACAATAGAAAAAACATAGATGGACTGTTTGTATTAATTTGGACATTCCGTACACCCAGCAATCTATAGACCTGATACTATTATTATCAAAATTCCAATTTTTTATTAGTACATGTTTGCAGTACATTTTGTTTAAATTCCTTGTGTGGAGTTGGTACATGTACATAATACATCTTAATTCTTTCATCCCTTCCCCCTCCTCTCCCTTCTGCCTCCCTCAATATCTTGATCCTCTGCGCATTTGAAAAAGATCTATCCCCCTACTTCCTATTACTATTTTTTTATTTTACTCTTTACTTATAATTTGGGTTTCTCATTATCAAGTTCAAATGGAACCATAAAAGATCAAAAATAGCCAATATAATCATGGGCAAAAAAAAAAAAAAAAGGAAGCTGGAAGCATTACACTATCTGACTTCAAATTACATGTATATGAAAGCAATTTAATAAAAAAACACATAATACTGGTGTGAAAATAAGCATCAACCAAAGGAGTAGGATAGTCTACAAATCTACCTAAACATTTATAGCTTATTTATTTTTGGCACTTTATTAGTGTTAGGAATACACAATTTAAAAAGGAAAGACCATTCAATAAATTGTACTTGGAAAATTGATTGTCCATATGCAAAACAATGAAATCAGACCATTATTTTGCATGATCCACACATCAACTCAAAGTCATTTAAAGATTAAATATAAGATAAGAAACTGTGAAACTATTAAACATATAGAGGAGAAGCTTCTTAATACTTATATGCACTGTGATTTTTTTAATATGATGCCAAAAACTCAGGCAACAAAAACAAAAATAGACAAATGGGGTTATGTCAAATCGAAAATGTTGTCACAAGAAAACAAACAAATATACCAACTGTTACAGCAAATGTGAAGTGGAACCCATTCAAATAGGGAGTGGTGGAGAAAAAAACATATTTTTCAATAAAGACATTTGGACAATCAAATATCCCTAAACAAATACTGTATATAAAAATGAATACTTGGCACCCATAGAACAAACATATTAGTGCCCATTTGTTTGTTTGTAGACATACAGTAAATATAAACTGGAAGAGTATACTACTTTCAGAAGATCACATTGGTAATTTTGATCTCTTATTTTTAAATCGTATTTTTTCTTAAATGAAGAAACAACCACAGCGTAAAAGATTGACATCTTAAGGAAATGAGAAAAGTTATAGGTAACAAAAATAATTGACAAAAGGCTTGTACCTAGTATATATAAGGACATTTGAATTCCTAATCTAGACAATCTGTGAACACAATAAAATGATATTTGTTTTATGTCACTAGGTTTGAGATCACTTGCTATGTAGCAAAATACTAACTGGAAGAGGTTGGGTGTGACATAACAAAACCCTAAAATTTCTGTCATTTTCTTTAGGACTGGGTAGTGAGTAAAATCCCAAAGGTCTTCAAAAAGTGTTAGTGAAGAAAAAACAAGTTTGTTTGTTTTTTTTTTACTTTATATGTGTACCTATTTTATTTCTCCATTTCTGTTTGTCTATTACCCCCAAGAAATCTAAAAACTAAAACTGCCACCTAAATAGAACAGACATTTGACCTCCTACATCCATTAGCAGATATATGTGTTTTCCTGGCAAATTAGATATTTTAAAAAATTTATTAGTATATGTTTGGACATATAATTTTATTATATAATTACATTTATCTTGAAGGATTGATACACATTCATCCTATCTTGATTATTTGTACTTCGTTTTCCTCCCCTTGCTTTCTCTCTCCCTCCTTCACAGTAGAGTTCTGAGGAAGTATTACTATAGGCATGAAGAAAAGCAATACTTTATTAGTAGTTTTCAGATGAGCTCTGACTCTCACGTATTATGAATCAGAATCAAGCTGTCCTTGCTTTGCTCTTTCCTAATTCCTGACCCACAGAATTCATAAGCTTAATAAAGTGACTAATTGATCTATGCAGTAAATCCAGAGCTGTTTGATATGTGAAATAATAACAATACCTGGAGCAAGTGAAAATAGCTGGAATATCTAGAGTTTTCACTAAGAGAAGGATTCGAGAGTTAACAAAATTAATATGATAAGAAAATTAATATGATCACTCTCGAGTTTTCTGATAATTTTATATTGCATGATCTGGATAAAAGTTATCTGATGATTGTTTACCATTATTTATTATACTCAAGATTTATGTTTTATGTACTTTTCTATATGTATTTCTATTTTACCACTTAATAATTAAATGAAAAAAGGCCAATTTAGATTTAGATAAAAATGTAGAATAGCACAAAGAAAACCTTAATTTGGATTGCAATGATAACCTCTTATCCACATTTTTTCTTGAAATTTTAATTATTTTAGGCTGAAAATGTCATATATGTACATATGTATACTTTTTAATAAATACATACATGAATAGATTTTGTTCTTTTTATTGACACTATAATTATTTCTCAAGTTTTGGTTTTTTATTATGTAAAGTCAATTCAAGGTGTTTTGAAAAGATTTGCCTTATTGATAGCCACATGTGTTCTGTACTTGACCCAAGAGCATTAAACAAAATACAGCTGCCATTCTGATGGAAATATGTAAATTCATATCACTTTCAATTATTAATAAAATTTTCAAGTATAATTTGTAGCAAACTTTGTTACCAGAAAGAATAATTTACTTGTATTTTGATTGAAATTATCAAGTATTTTTTCTGAATTTTCCACACAATGGACATACTAGGTTTGGTTTTTTTTCTGAAATATCCCTTTATAAAGCACATACTTTCTAAAATTAGCATATATTTTCAGTACACATTGATTACACTAATCCTGGGGTGTTGATACACAGACATGACATGTTTTTGTTTCTATTTTTATTAGTATTTACAGTCCATAATAATCACGTTCCTTGTGTGGCGTTAGCAAATGTATAAAACACATCTTAACGTTTTATCCCCTCCCCTCTCCTCCCTGCCCCTCTTTCCATCTCCTGATCCCCTTCCCATGTGAGAAAGATCTATCTCCCTTCATCCTACTATCTATTATTTTGCTCTTTACTTCTATTTTTGGTTTCTTAAATTTAAAAAACCATGTGCCATTTAAGATTATGTGTTTGATTTTATTTCGCTTAACATCATGGTCTCAGGTACATCTATTTTCCTACAAATGACCTGTTTATCTCTCTGTATTGCAGAATTGTACTGCATTGTGTGTAAATACCACATTTTCTTTATCCATTTGTAACACATCTTAGTTCTTTTTTTCATCTCCTCCCTTATTCCTTTACTTCCTCCCTCTTTCCATCTCTCAGTCCCCTTTCTTTTGCAAAAGATCTATCTCCCTGTTGCTTTTAATCTTTTATTTCATTCTTTAATATATTTATATTTGGGGTATCTTATACAAGAGAAATCATACATTATTTATGCTTGCCTGTCTAATTTATTTCATAAATGGCCAACAAATACATGAAAAAAATGTTCAACATCTCTGACCATTAGAGAAATGCAATTAAAACAACACTGAGATTCTATCTTACTGCAGAAAGAATGGCTATCATAACAAAATCAAATACAGAAAATGCTGATAAGGCTGAAGGGAAAAAGGAACCCCTCTGCATTGTTGCTGTGAATGAATACTAGTACAACCAGTATGAAAATCAGTATGGAGATACCTCAAATATCTAAAATTAGAAATTCCATTTGACTCAGCTATTCATTCTTCTTCTAGGTAACATCCTGAAAGAGATGAAGACACCATATTACATGTACTACATGCATACCCATGTTTATAGCAGCACAACTCATAATGGCTGGATCATAGAAGTTGCCTATAGGCCCAACAACAGATGAATGGGTAAAGAAAATGTGATATTTATACACATTGGAGTACTACTCTGCCATAAAGCACATTCTGACTATTGTACAGCATTACAAAAATGTCTAGGTTACACTTCATTGTTAATGTCATTTTTTCTCCTATAGATTAAGAAGTTTCATCTAAACTCAGTATTATTCATAACTTAATAAGAGGATAGTGATGAACTGTCTTTCCCTAAATTATAAACTTTCCATAAACAATTTTCAGATTAGTCTTACAACTCTCAATAACTTAGGCCAAGTGTAAGAGAGTGCTCTGTAAGTATTTTGCAGATCTGCCACGAAGAGACTCTAATGCCCCTGTTATCTCTATGCCACTAAATTAATGAACATTTATCAGTATAAACCAAAATGTCATGTACTTTGTTATTAATATTTCTGCTGACTACAGTTACATTAGAGTCCAGATCATATGAAAATCTCTCAGTTTATAAAAACAACACTACCACCAAGAACAAAATCGTATGGCATATCAGTACTTAAATGGAAAAATTAATTTTTGAGAAATTAAGAACCAAAACAGTACCTGAGGGGAGGCATAAAGGCTTAGGTTTCTATTTTAAGCTCCCTGGCCAATAAAAGAGAAAATATATGCTGTGCCAAATAGCAGTAAGTGTTACAAAGAAAAAATGAAGCAGGACTGGTGGGAAAAACTGAGGTAAGAGTTCTGTTTCTCATTGGCTAGGAAGGGAAGGCTTCTCAATAATGTTAACAGTTGTCATTCTATTGTGAAAATTTACAGATTTATGAACTGAGGCTTTGTACACTTTTGCACTTTTTACTTCAAGAGCATTTTTAAAAGTTCAGTCATCACCAACAATGTTTCAACTGTCCAACTATTTCACTCATTTTGGGTATTCACTAAATATGTAAAATTTGTGAATTTGAACTTCTTTATAATTTATGTTGGTCATTTGTACTAATAGGGACATTATACAGTATAACACATCTAGGTTTATTATTTATTACAGAGGAAAGAATTTTAGAGAATTTTAAAAGCTGTATTGTCTTTGTACAGATGGAGCATTATAATACTGAAGAGAGAAATTGAAGTTTCAGCCAAAATTTTGAAAAGTTTCAGATTTTTTTTTTGCATAATCTTCAGATAAAAGTTTTTTTGGATGATCCAATAATTAGGTAAATAATTTCAATTATGTTTTATCATAAACTTCATATCAAGTAGTCAACATACAAATATCAAAAGGAATTAAATAATATTCAGAGCATCTACAAATTGGAAATTAGAAGAATATATATGTAAGCCAAATTGGTAACTCCTCGAGCTTCAGCTGTAGATGTTATTTGGAAATTATATCAGTCCTTGAATATTCACTTAAAGTGAAGTCATACAATAGAAGTCATTAAAAATTTGAAAAACAGGGCTAGGGATTTAGCTCAGGGGTTCCACCACCTGCCTCACAAGCGCAAGCACCCGAGTTCCATCTCCGGTACCAAAAAAAAATTTGAAAAACAAACTTTTAATAAAATGTGTTTTTCCTAAGTGATATTTTGTCAGAGATATCCGAATTTTCATTCACTTCACAAGAAAGAGATATATCAGTAGGAAAGCTGTTAACAATATATTTAAAGCGATTGAATGTATAAAGCAAAACAAAATATTTATGCAATGAGAAACTGTGAATGAAGAAACACAATATACTGTTTAAAACAAAGAGATAATAATTCTAAATTGCTTAAATTGCTTTATATATTATTAAAAATGTGATTATTATAAGTTGACTAACATGAAAGAGCTTTGCATTTCTTTTAATTTATTGAGTCCTGAAAGTTGCTCCCAGTGATATGGGCACTACAAATAAGTGATAAAAAATAATTAAAAAGTTGAAGTAAAAATGTAAATGAGGTCATAATAAATAATTTTCATCATTTAACATTATCAAATGTTAAATGTTCACATTATCATTTAACATTAGTCAAATGTGGAGTGATTATATGAAAATCTCAGGAACTACTAACAGAATAGAAACACATTTTGAATACAGTTGTTCAGAAGAAACTCAGAGAAGATTTGGCACCATCAAAAACACTATCTCTGTTAAGACAGTTTTTTTAACTTCTTGAGGCTACATCTTGAATGAGGGTTCTCATTAAAAATTTTAATGTGGTTTTCTGTTAAAATCTGTCAAAAGGTGGCACAGAAAAAGGCATGTATCTGGGATTTGAATCAATCAAAAGACATCACCAATTTCTAAAATAAACAAATTATTTTGAAATTATAAAAATTATCCAGTGAAAATTAATGTCACAATTTGTATCATCTAATATGTGATTTAGAGAATAAATTTGAACATAGTTAGATTTAGAATTTCTGTATCTGTACTAGTTTTTAAACATTTTAGTATCACCCAGGCTATGACTTTCTAAGATGATGTATGTTGTACTTACTGCAATCATTGCTTTCCTTGAAGGACTTAGTCTTTTTTTCATTGCTTTATACATACTACTTAGAAATAATTGGCACAGACAAATTACTTATTTAACCTTTCCAATAGAGTATATATTTTTACCTTTTAAATAGTCATTTTCTTGGGTACAAAATTCATTCAGTTTTTTTCAAAAGTAGAGATTTTTAAGATATTTTAAAATTTGATAAATACATTATTTTAATATTTTAAATATTCTCTGAAAGAAAGCAAAAATACTGGAAACAAATCATAAATATTTGGAATTAATAAGCACTCACTTAGGTAACATATCACAATAGAAATAAAACCTAGTATTACCTAGTTCCTGTAAAAAGAGAAAAATATAAACATTTTAAACCCAACCCATGGAAAACAGCTAAAGCAATTTGCAGAAAAGAATGCATACTCTTAACATCTTCATTATTACAGAATAAAAAAATTAAAATTAATGAATTTATCATTTATTACACTAATTTGAGGATAAAAAAATCACACTAAGAATAAGTAGCATGAAAAAAATCAACAAATTTTGAGTTAACAAAGTTTAAAATAAACACATTGGGAAAATTAATTCCAAAATTATTATTTGAAAAGGCCCATAAAATATGTAAAGCTTAAGTAAACAGTCAGAGACCAAAAGCATTTGAAATTAGGAAATCAGAAATGCATGTATATCCCAGGGTGTATCACCTCATAAAATTCAATCAAAGATGCATGCAAATATTATGTACAAACTCTTTGACAAAATTTTTTAAAAATCTAGAACAAACAAATAATTTAGCAAAAAATATTGTGATAGTTCATTATGCATGTCAATTTGACCGGCTAAAGGAATGATGGAATATCTGGTAAAACTGTTCCTGGGTGTGTCTGTGAGGGTATTTCTGGAAGAGGTTAGTATTTGAATCTAGTCATACACTGAGTAAAGGTCACTTTCAGTAATACAGCGTGGCCTAAACAGAGCAAAGATGTGGAGGGAAGGTATACTTGCTCCCTACTTCATCTGGAACATCCATCTCCTGCTCTGGGACATTGGCTAGATCTAGGTTCTCTGGCCTCTGGACTTGTTCTGGGACTTGACACCATTGACTTCTGTAGTTCCCAGATCTGCAAGTTAGGGTCAGAACCGCTATGCTTTTCCTTGGCCTCCAGCTTGTAGATAGGAGATTTAGGGGTTTCTCAGCTTCCTCCATAATCACATGAGCCAATTCTTCATAATACTACGTCTTTCCCTCCCTTCCCTACTCTGTCTCATGTCCCTACTTTTCTGATTCTCTCGGGGAACTGTAACTACTATACATATTAAAAATTGGCCTTTTAGGTTCACTGAACACTACAACAGCAGAATCACAGAAGTAAGCTTAGGGCACTGGTCATCTAAACACTATTAGAAGAAGCGAGATAAGACTTGTGCTTCTGTGAGATATTTGTCTCAAGTTAGCATAGTGCATCATGCAGTCACACTTCTGATTCAATGTAACTCCTCATATTTTAAATTCCATATTTTAAAATAACATTATTATTATGTGTCTACCAGGAAAGTTTTCCAGAAGGCAAAGAATATAATGGAATCTCAACTATTAAATTTTTCTCTGATCATTATATCAAGCTATATATGAGAACATTGAACTTTTGTGGGGTTTTATTCCTGTTTTACTTGCTTGCGTGCATGAGTTTGCCACTGGGAAATGGGCCTGTTCTCTCTGCACTGAGCCTACAAAGCTAATGTCTCAATTTTGTCATAAAGATCACCCTCCCCCATGCAGGTGGCCACCGCCCCATCTTCTCAGGGCTTACACAAGACAAAGATGTGGAGGGGATGAATTCGCTCTCTGGATAAACTAGGAAGTCCGTCCTGAAAGCAGCAGAGGTCCCAGCGTGATCACGTGATGTGAGGAGGCTTTCTTGGCACTCAGGCTCACTGGCTTTGCCACAGACACTGATGACCAACCTCGCTCCTCCCTGTATGCGTTAGCAAAGCTAATCAGTAGGTGATGAAATAATTTTTACCTGAACCATCTCACTTGCTTTCATTATGGTATAACAGGTATTTTTAGTGAAATTCACAAATAAAGAAATTGAGGCTTAGGGAAATGTAATGACATGCCTGAAATCCTAAAATTAGTTGGGGAACAAAAACAAAAATCCAAATTTTCTAAATCTTAGCTAAGTATATTTTCCATTATATTCCTCTTAGTCTGTAAGACTTCAAGATCTAAAAAAAAAAAAAGACCTTAACATCTAACCAATAATCATGTCCTTTCAGTTTTGTAGCTTTCAAAATGTGTTCTGGAAATTAAATTATAATTGATTTATCAAATTCATTTAATCATCAGAGTACAATTTTGTTTACAATATCTCTGATGATTAAATGCAGTGGAATTCTTTGATGTGTTTATGTCTTAATTGCTTTGAGGCTCATTAAATGAGCATTTGTCATTGTTTTATGCAGATCTATTGGAAACAATCATCGTTTAGAGATTACACTACAGGCTGCTTGAGTGTCAGAAGCACAGTACATCATTAGTGTTTTCTTGGAGGTAATAAAAGATCATTTTCAACTGTATGTCAATTGTTTAAGTCATTATGTAGAACCAATGTTAAAATTATGTGACTATCACACATATTTTGGATACTTCTAATATATGCTTATTAGATCCATGCACCATATATCTTGTAAGGTTGTAATTTTCACCCTATCGCATCCCAAGTGCCACATCACTCTTAATGATGTATATATCATTACCCCTAAATTTATGCTTCTGCTTGGGTTCCTGGATCCTGTGTTCTGTTTCAAATCTCCAGTTATTTTTCATGGGTTTACTTAGTGTGCCTCACAATCTACCTAGCATGAATCTGAAATAACTCATTTTCTCCCTGTGCAATTCTGTATACCCTTGTTCCCCACCTTTATTTCTGGCATCTACTTAGTAGCCTGAGCTAGAAAAGTTAGAGGCATTGTTTTCTTTATCTCATGATGTTAAATATTTTTTCTCCAAATATCTAAAATGTGAAATGTCTCTTGAGCCCATTACACCTCTATAATACTTGTGTTAAATAATTTATTACTATATATATTTGTATTAAACAATGCTTACTATATGCAATTATTCACAAATTTAATCAAGTAACTTTCTGAGACCATGTGACTACTGAAACCTAGAGAAGGGATTCAAACTAGATAGTGTGGTACTCAAGGGTCTTAATGACTATCCTGTGTGCCTCCCACTGTCTGCCTGTCCCAGTACTGCTAACACCTCTGAGTCCAGTAATTTCCTAAATGGTCTTTGTGCATCTAGTAGTTCTCCTCTGAACCACTCAAAAAGGGAGAAGAAACTGGAAGCAAGAAAAATTGCCTTTATCCTCCTCCCATTTAAAATCTTCAAAATTTCTTATCACCCAACCTTCTCCTTCCCATCATCACAATTCTTCCAGTCTAAGTATTTCCTCTACAAAAGATTCCCAACCTGATATTGTCCTTTTCCTTCAGGCAGCTTTCATATTAGTCTCACCAAATTAAATGCTCTATCCTGCTTCATTCTGTATTTTTGTGCTGTTCCTTCCTTTTGAAATACCATTTTACATGTCACACCAAATGTTAAGTTCTAGTGGTTCTTTAAAGGCAAGTTTGTCCTTAAACTGCCATAAAAAATCTCTCCGTTCCTTTATGCAGTACAGTAATTTCACTCTTCTCTTCTCTTCTCTTCTCTTCTCTTCTCTTCTCTTCTCTTCTCTTCTCTTCTCTTCTCTTCTCCTCTCCTCTCCTCTCCTCTTCTTCCCTCCCCTTCCTCCCCTCCTCTCCTCTCCTCTTCTCTCCTCTCTTTTCCCTTTTGTCCTCCCTTTCCCTCCCTCCCTCCTTTTCCCTCTCACTCTCCCTTTCCCTCTCCATCTCTCTTTTCTTCTTTTACAGAACCTATTTTATAGTATCTAATTATTCTAGAATGTGAAGGAAAAATGGGCTCACAAAATGGAAAGGAAAAATTTAAGGTATGATGTGGTGGAAGAAACATGGAATATTAGTGTTAGGAAAATCATTTCTCACCTACTTCAAAAGCTCATTTTACAAATAAGGACCTGAAGGGCCAGGGATTTAGCTCAGTGGTTTCACCACCTGCTGCACAAGCATAAGGACCCAAGTTGGATCCCCGGTACCAAAAAAAAAGGACCTGAAGAACTTAGGAGAAAAATTTCTGTTATACAAACAGAAATTCCTGACACTTATTTCAGGGTATTTAACCAGTAGTATTAATATGCTTTATCTGCCCATATTTCAAAATGCTAAGTAGCTATTAAATATGAAAAAAACTTGGAAAGCTGTCCATAGAAACTTCCAAAGAAGATCAATAAAATGTTACGTGTGTTTCATTCCATTTAAATAAGATTGGGTATGTATATGTGTGTGTGTATATATGTGTTAGGGTGTGCATGAGAGAGAAAAAGAAGTGTGTGTGGAAGAATGTTTACCAAAAATGTAACATGGTTTATATTGAGAATTACTTTTTAAAACATAATTTTTGGTATCATTTATTTATATCAACAATGCATAAATGTTTAAACTAGCAAAACCCCCAAAGGACAGAATTGATACATAGAAAAGGACTTCCTACAAATATTTGCTTGAAAGATACAACACGGGTTTTATTAGAGTATCCTTATCATTTTATATCTTTTAATAAAATCTCCATTTTAAGGGTATTATCAGGAAGAAATTTCTAACTAAGTATTAAGGATATAACAGAATAGTTTTTCTCCTTCTTTCAAATTCAGCCTTAGCTAACTTAGTGAAGTTGCCATGTTCTCCACAGTATTAAATAAGAAGAAATGACATTTCTGAAGAAAATATCTCTTTTCTCCCCTGAGGTATTCTATGCCCACGCTAGTGGTCAGGGTTGAAAACCTCTCTGTCTCTGTTGCCATTTTGAATGAGGTTCTTCAAAGGCTGCACTATACATGAGAGGTCTTCCTGGGACCAGACACACTGCAGCTGTTAGCAGCATCCCAACTGCCTCACTAAGCTTATTTCACTAAGTCTCTGACCGCTCCTCATTAGGGGGGACTGAAGATTCAATTTAATCTGAATGTTTCAACATTCTGAGATTGATAGTTTTTTTTTTTCATAGTCACATTCTTTGATTGTTTGTCCCAGTCCCCTCAGACTGTATGCATACTTCTCTAGTTTCAGCAGCTGCCCCACCCACTTCACAGCCATGCCAATCTGCTCATCACAATTCCACATAATTTAACTCAGGGCTGCATCTGCTATTTCACATTGCTAAGAAAGTGCCAAGAGCATGGGCCTGCTGCTAGACAGACCTGGGCTTGTGCTTTTTCCTACCCATTGCTAAGCAGCCTCAGAGAGTATGCTTCACTCCTTCAACCCTCTATTTCCTCCTGCGACCTTCAATGTCCTCAGTTCTAAATCTTGATCCTTTTGAGAAATTCAGAAGTCAGTGCATGTGTTTGCCAAGTGCTTAGCAGTGACTGGCATACTGTAGGTTCTCAACAATGTGTAGCTACTAAGGATCTAATTAAAACTTCTCCACTTTCTGTCCCAAGTGATGCTGCAGTGCTTTTCCTCTATGAAATTGTGATGTGAAAACTGATAGTTGGCCCATAGTCTTTTGTATGGTATACTTAATCACAGATTTTAAGTGACCTTCATTTAAAGCACTATATTTTAGAAAGTATTCTGTGTATAGAATGTTGCCACAATGATCCCATGAAGTATAGATGCAAAACAAATGAGGATAATGAGGCTCACAATTTTAAACCTCAAAATTCCTTGGGTAGGAAGAGAGGAAGCTAGAAATCAAACCCAGATATTCAGAAATGAAGACACATTCTCTGTATAACACATCCTTGTGGCTCCCAGTTTTTAACTGATAGTTTACACTGATTTTCACCAGTCTTTCTTGAAGTTGGTCATATAAGAACAACTACCTAATCAGAGGTAAAATATAGATAAATTTGAATCCCTACTGTATATCAGGCATGCTGCTAGGGATTTGCCAAAAAGTACATCATGTAATATGGGTTGCATCACTTTTGTGTCTTGTCCATTTTACATATTTTGCCTTGCCTATGATCACATAACCAGATGCAAACATGAAAAATACAGCATCAAGTGCTCCATAAATGCTAAACAGTTTTAATACTTGTGGCTTCTTCCCCCTTAACACACTGTTTATGTAAGGATTCTTATAACTTTTGGAAAGGTTTTCAAAATTTCTGAGAATAGAAATCTAAGTAAATCAAGAGAAGGCAGAACTAAACAACAACAACTTCGTCTACAAGTTATCCAACAATAGGGACAGACTTCCCAAACATAATACTGAGTAGCAGAAAAAGGCACAACCAATGTAGGATTTTGGAAGCAGAGACTAATTAATCTCTGGAAGAGGTTCTGATATCTCCTCTTTTTAAAATTACTTATATTTAATAAAATGTTTCTAGAAACTCATGTGATGATACTTCATAAAACTAGTACTCATTGTCTATTAACTTTTTTAAATATATTTAGATGTGTTCTAGTTTGTTGTATCTCTTGTATTGGACTTTGCAACCACACAAATCCAGGAAGTGTAAGGACTGACTGACTCATTTGGGTGCCAGGGGACACCAGTAAGAAAGACAGGGCTCTGAAATAACTACAGGGACCATAAACTACCAGGATCTTTCTGTAAGCAAAGAGTTGGTGTGAGAGGGAGTAAAGTCAGGTGGAGAAAAATGAAAGTTAAATCAGCAGCTACTATGGAGCCATGTAAAGCAGCTGATTTTGCTGATGCTGGATACAGGCTAAAAAAAATCAAATAAATAGCATTACAAAGAATAAGAATTAAAGCTTTAGATAAACTAGTTTTTAATCATTGCTATGATATCAAGGAAAATTTATTTTAACTCATAGGCCTCATTTACCTCTTTTCTCAAGTGGCTATGGTAATACGGTATAAATACCGTATTGTTGGGGAGATTAAATGAGTATGTATACATATATATAATATATAGTATGTATACATATTACTTCGCAGGTTATAAGTGCTAATTCTATTCATTCCTTCATTCATATGGATTTTAAAATAAGGGTTGAATATAAATATTTGCAATCAAGGAGCAAAGGTCTTCCACGCAGCAAAAAGAACATAGTGAAATGGCAAGAAGTGGAGAGACAGTCTGTATGCAGATGGACAGAGCTAAGACTGAGGTTTGGGACTGGTGCTGGGGCACTTTAACTGGCAAAGTTTGGGTTTCGTGCTCACCAGGTGAGCTGCTAAGCAGAGTAACAATCAATGGAGGCACTAAGGATAGACTATTATTGGTGAGCTCCTGCAGGTGGAAACACTGCTAAGAAGGCTCTTACTTCACTCTAACAGTGAGAATGAATCTGAGTATTTAAGTAAAATGAAAAGTGCAATAATTCATCATTCTACTTTAATGTTGTGCACTCCAAATCCCACCTGAAAGGAATCGGCCAGAAATTTGAAATCAGCATGATTCAATTTTTCACTATTCAACCAGATTAATAAGCACTAGCTTTACCTCAGAGGTCATGGTTTCCCCGTTCTGTTTGAACTAAAATTATTCTCTTCAAAAGATAAAGCACAGGAAGGGGGAGGGAAAGAGGGGAAGGGGATGGAAAAAGAATCAAATACATTATGTATGTGTACCAATTCCCCACAATAAATGAAATCATTAAGTACTGCAAACACACACTATTAAAAATTCAAAAAATCAAAAAAATTCAACAAACAAAAAACCTGACAGTGAGCTACAGGGGGAAATCCAGCATAATCCCTATGTTTACACAGACACTACTTCTCGGGCACTTTTTCTGGTGAAGTTCTCAGTGTAGACTTTCAATCTACCTTCTTCAGGGGGAAACTAGCTTTGAAACAGGGAACAACAGGATATTGCAGTCTTCTACTCTGGACAAAGAAAGAAGTGGAAGAGGCAGAAATGTTAGAAGGGAAGGGTGGTATTTTTGCAATGGGTAATATACTTTTTTTTGGTATTAAATTCTTTTATTGCTACATTGTAGGTATACAACACAATTACATTTCTCATTGGGAATTGTACCTTTACATAATGCATCTTGG
>NW_004624845.1:1656824-1667732 GCF_000247695.1 Heterocephalus glaber | reverse complement strand
GCCAGACACACTCAGCCATCTCATCTTCGACAAAGGAGCCAAACACTCTCACTGGAGGAGAAAGATAGCCTCTTTAATAAATGGTGCTGGAAAAATTGGGCTTCAACTTGCCAAAGGTAATATACTTTTTAAAAAATGAAATCTGGCTCAAATGAGCTTTTCGGTTTTATTCTGGATATACATTGGCACTCTAATCTCAAAGTACACCTTACTCTTGGATGAGTAACAGACAGTTGTTTCCCTCAGAGTGGAGGGAAATGAGGTTGGCATTCCTAGGAAGTAGCCAGGTACTGTTCCCTATTTCTCTCACCTGCTCAGCCAAGGCCATTAACTTAGTGAAGCAACCTGTGTTGAAAGAAGCCCATTAGGAAAACATTGTGTCAGTAAAACAATCATGTATTCCAGGGGAAGCAGTAAGCTGTTACGTGCCAGGAAGGAGTGTTTTTCAATTTCCAGATAACCACTTTTTTCTTAACCACAGTGTCCAAGCTCAGACCTGTCATTCACTAAAGATATGTAGTAACATGATAGTATTTCTCTGCATCATCTCAAAATAAGGTGCCGGGAATGTTAGTGAGGGAAAAAATTTTAAAAGATGAGAAAGACATGACTTGAACCTGTCTTTAAAAGAATTATAGTAGGGACTTTATGAGTTTGCTACTTGATTCATTGTCACATCACTTTTAACAAGATGCCCAAGCACACTTTTTCTCCCAATTCTCGTCTCTAGCCTGTACATTACTTGTCACTATGGAATGAAGAGCAGAAGTATCACTGATTTATCCACTTCTCTCTTATACCTTTAGAACATCATTGCTATGTTTTGAATATATCTTTTCTCTTGAAATTCATTTGTTGGAACCTGATTCACAATGCAACTGTTATAAAAAGTGAGGCTTTAAGGAGATAATTAGGTCATGAAGGTGGAGCTCTTGTGCATGATATTAGTTCCATTATTAGGCTTGAGGGAATTTGTTACCTCTTCTACCATGTAAAGGATGCAACAAGAAGACACTATAAGCCAAGCATGGCTGTGCTGCATGTCTAAAATCCTGTCTATTTGGGAGGCTGAAGAAGGAGGATCACTACTTCAAGGACAGCCTGGCAAACTTAGGGAAACACTCTCTCAAAAATAAAAAAAGAGACCCCAGCTTCAATCTCCAGTACTGAAAAATAAATAAGGAAGCAAGTAAGTAAATAAATAAACAAACTCTACCTATGAAACAAATGAGATGTTACCAGAAACTGAATTTTCTGAATCTTATTGCACTTTAATTTGGGACTTCCCAGCCTCTGGCAATATATGAGATAAATCTCTGCTGTTTATGACTCACTGAGAGTGAAATTAGGGAAACAATTCCCTTCACAATAGCATCCAAACCAATGAAATATTTAGGAATCAATCTAATGAAGGAAACAAAAGAGAGATCTAAGAGGATATAAAAAAAATGGAAAGACAACCCTTGTTCCTGGGTAGGAAGAACCAATATAGTGAAAATGGCCATTCTTCCAAAACTGCTATACAGATTCAATGCAGTCCCAATTGAAATCCCAACAGTATATTTCACAGAACTAGAGAAAATAATCCAAAAATTCATTTGGAACCAGAAGAGAGCTAGAATAGCAAAAGCAATTCTAGCCAACAGAGACATGGCAGGGGGTATCACAATCCCCAACTTGAAACTATACTACAAAGCCACTTGATAAAAACAGCATGGTATCAGCAAAGAAACAGACCATAGGATCAGTGGAATAGATTAGAAAATGCAGGAACAACTCCAGACATACTCAGCTATCTCATCTTTGACAAAGGTGCCAACTATCCTCACTGGAGGAAAGATAACCTCTTTAATAAATGGTGCTAGAAAAATTGGGTTTCAACCTGCCAAAGATTAAAACTAGATCCCTATCTTTCACCGTGCACTAAACTAAAATCAAAGTAGATTAAAGACCTAAATATTAAAACAGAAATGCTAAACTTTCTGGAAGATAAGTTAGGTAGAACTCTCAAAGACATTGCCATAGGAAAAGACTTTATGAACAAATTCTCAGTAGCATGGGAACTAGCACAAAGAATCAACAACTGGCATTTCATCTTATTAAAAAGCTTCTGCACTGCAAGAGAAACCACCAAGAGAGGTAAGAGACAACTTACAATGTAGGAAAAAATTTTTACCAGCTGTTCCTCAGACAAAAGTCTACTATCTAGAATATATAAAGAACTCAAAAAAAATCAGGCCCCCCCAATATAAAGACCCAATTAAAAAATGGGCATCTGAAATGAACAGACATTCTTCAGACAAAGAAGTAAAAGCAGCAAATAAAGATACTAAAAAATGTTCAACATCACTGGTCTTTCAAGAGATGCAGATGAAAACAACACTCAGATTCCACCTCACCCCAGAAAGAATGGCTGCTATCAAGAAATCCACCAATAATAAATCCTGGCTGGGTTGTGAGGAGAAAGGACCTCTTCTCTGTTGTTGGTGGGAGTGTAGACTGGTGCAACCACTGTGGAAATCAGTATGGAGATACCTCAAAAAACTAGAATAAGAGTTCCCATTTGACCCAGCTATTCTTCTGCTGGTTGTCTTCCCAAAAGAATTAAAAGAATCACACCGCAGTGATATATGTGCACCTATGTTCATAGTAGCACAGTTTGTAATAGCTAAAACTTGGAAACAGCCCAATTGCCCATCAACTGGAAACTGGATAAAGAAGATGTGGGGTTTTTTTTTTTTATAAAATGGTGTACTACTCAGCCATAAAGAATGAGAAACTATAGACATTTATAACTCAATGGGTGCACATTGAGGTAATACTCTTAAGTGAAATAAATAGGACACACATGTGTAAATACCAAATAGTTTCTCTAGTGTGAAAAACTAAAAGTGTAAATAAGGATCAAAATGTGTAATTGATAATGTGAAATAGGAAGAAAAGGTCTAAAGAATAGGGGAAATGGGAGAGGTAGGGGAAAGGAAAGAAGTGAAAAGAAAAAATATGAGAAAAGGAAAAAATGGAAACAAAGTCTTTTTTTTTTGCTTAAATTCTTTTATTGGTACATTTTAGGTATACAATACGTTCACATTTATCATTGGGTGCTTGTACCTATACATGATGTATCTTGGTTCATATTTTTTCCCCATTACTTGTGCACTCTTCACCCCCTCCACCCTTCCCTATTTACATACTTTGTTTTCATTTTTTTCTTTTCTTATAATTTTTCCTTTCCCTTCTTTCCTTTCCCCTTCCCCTCCCACTTACCCTATCCCTTTGAATCTTTTCTTCCTATTTCAAGTTATCAATTATTCGTTTTAATCATTTTAATCCTTATTTGCACTTTCAGTTTCTCACAGGAGAGAAACTATTTGGTATTTACACAGATGTCCTATTTATTTCACTTAAGACTATGGCCTCAATATGCATCCATTTAGCTATAAATGCCTCAATCACTTCACGGCCTTTTGGCTAAGATCAAGTGTAGCCATAAATGTCTCTAGTTTCTCATTCTTTATGGCTGAGTTTTACTCCATTTTATTAAAAAAACACATCCTCTTTATCCAGTCTCCAGTTGATGGGCACTTGGGCTGTTTCCAAGCTTAGCTATTACGAACTATGCTGCTATGAACATGGGTGCACATATATCACTGTGGTATGATTCTTTTAATTCTTTTGGGAAGATACCCAGCAGGGGAATGGAAACAAAGTCTTTAAAACAGGGAAGGTTGGAGAGGGCAAAGGGAGGGCAGGGGAATGGGAAAAAAATAAGAACCAAGATACATCACGTAAAGGTACAAGATCCCAATGATAAATGTAACTGTGTTGTGTACCTAAAATGTACCAATAAACTAATGAAAAAAATCTCTGCTGTTTATAAACTACATAGTCTAAGTTATTTTGCTGCAGCCACTCAAAGAGACTAGTAATCATTCTTGTCAGTCTATTGCTGTGCCAACGTCTGGAACCAGGTTCTCAATAATTCACCTCTTGTCTGTGACCATATTCTTCTGACTGCCTGCCTCCTGGCTGCACATAGCAGCCCAATTCATCTTTTTTTAATGTCAATTTAATCATAATATTTCTTAGTTTAAAAGTCTGTAATAGTTCTCTCATTACCTGGCTTTCAAGCTCCTTCAAAATATCCTCATTTCAGTTTTCTATTCTTCATTGTTCTCTAGTACATCTCCCCTATTTAAACAGACTCTCCACGCATCCGTTCATCAAGACCTATGGCTCACTCATGCACATCCCACCGCAGGGTCTGCCACATAAGAGAATTTCAGTTACTACTGATTGCATTAATGAATCTAGAGAACCTCCTTTTTTAATGTTTCCTTTATGGAAGTGGTCTTTATCCATCTATCCAGATGCAGCATTTCTTCCAGGCCCAAGTTAGGCCCAAGCTCATTAGGGGGCCCGCTCTTACTACTCTTGCATTTGTTTATCTTTTTTTTTCTGAGTTCTAATAGCACTGCTATGTTTACTACACCACAAAATGTGTAATTAGACCCCAATTCCTTTTTTAGTTTTAATATGCTATGTTTAGATAGTCTTATTTCAAAGTGGTGTTCAAGTCTTTTGAAGAAAAATCACCAGCCTTTTATTATTTTGCATCCCTCCCATAAGCTTGCAATTGGTTAGGGCCAATGGAAGGTACTGTACAGTTTGTTGTGTCTACTTAAATCATTCTCTCTCCTAGAATATAATTTTCTCCACAGTTTTGGCTGAGTAACCACTGTGGCCACCTTGCCTCTCCCTTTGAGGAACAGCTTTTCAGGTCAGCGTGACCCTCTGAATCAAAGTCTGGTCATCCATATTGCTGTTGAAAAGTAACCTGTAATTTCATTTTGGGTCAAACACATAAATAAATAGAATTAGTTGAAAGCAAAAGAGAAGGAGGGGAATTTGTTACATACACCATTATGGTGTTACTTTAATGGTGGGATCTCCTGGAAAAGACTTGTATCATTTTTAAGATTTAGAAATCTAGAGCAGGCTAGAGCCCACACTTCTGGAACACCCAGCTATACCACATGTCCTATACATATATTCTTTGAATCCCAACGTATCCTGACAACATTTCCTTCCATTTTCCTAAGCTAGTTTGGTGCCTCATTTGTAAATAAAAAGCCTTAGTTAACATCTCTTCCTAGAGAACATGTTCCTTTGAGAAGCTACCAAGATTCTCCTCCCTTCCCTGGCTCTCTGACTGAAACTTTTGGCTCTGTGTTTCTTGACTCAGCCACTCTCACCGTTTCCTCACACTTTCTTTTTCCATAGACCTTACTCTGTGGAGTAAGAACTGACTGAAAATGAGGTCCTGAAACAGTAGTAAAGTATACAAATTTCATGAGCTGTGAATGTGAATGAACCCAAACAAAGTATTAATTTCTGATGTAGACTTCAAAATATTTCTGACAAAAGTCAAACCAAATCTTTTCCAGACAACTCTCATGGAAAAAACTTGAACCAAAACTGAACACATATCTTCCCAGCAACTACTGGAACAGAGTAAAACCTGAGAACCAAAATCTTGTATAAACAAATATCCAAGCCTTCAATCATATTTCCTTTGATTTAGTCTTCTGACTGTAACATTTTCTGGTGTTAAATGCAATAGTTGGCAGTAATCACCATGTCTTACGTTTGGATAGTGCCTTGGATAGATTGCTTCGTATTTTCACATCCATGCCAGGAGTGGTTAAGAATATGTACTCAAATCTATGTTTCATGGTCTGTTGCATAGAGCTGCATGAATGTAGGCAAGTTTGCTTAACTTCTCTGTTTCTCATTTGAGGATAAATTAGTATCTAAGTCATAGAATCAATGAGAGAATTAATGTCAATAATCTACAAAACACTTAAAATAGTGCTTATACGTGATAAACACTGCATTAATCTTAGCTGTACTAGTAGTCATAATTCCACTTGGCTCCTGCAATTTCTCTGAGAGTTAAGCTTGGGCAAAGAACAATATTTTATTTTTGAAGAAATCAAGACTCAGGAAGAACAAATAACTTGTTAATTGTAGTTGTGCAACACAAATCTAAACTTGGGCCTTTGAAGGGGCAGTGGCACCATGCCTGCCTGGCAAGCACAAGGTCCTCAGTTCAATTCCCAGGATCAGAAAATAAAATAAATAAAAATAAAAGTAAACAAACCTGGGCCCTTCAAATTTCAAGTTTACAGATGTTTGATGTTAGAAAATTGGTACTATCTATGCAATGTACAGTGATTGCTAAGGAATAACTGCCTGCTATAGCAGAAATGCCTTGTCCTGCAGCTGTGTAGTGGGCACTTCAATCCCAGTGACCGAATGGCATACTATGTCATCATGGCTCAGTCAGAAATCTTTTGCTAGGAATTTGACATTGAATGTAAAATAAGAATAAATGAGAATAAAACTGAAGAGGACAAATGAGAGGTACACTTCAATAGAGCTCAACCATGTAAGCTCAAGAGCTCTAGTTGCCTTGTTCCTCCAGCATCAACGTGTTCCACCAGGCAAAGATGAAAGGTAAAAGCTGAATATTGCTTTATTTCCCAATAGTTTTCCCACTATTTCTACATTTTCCAGAGGACTTACTTTATTCCTCTTGGAAGGCTGATATTTTGTGAAGTAAACCTTAACCTTGGTGAGGCAATATTAACTATTGATTAATCAGTCATGCTCTGGATTGGACTATTTGGATTAAAATTCTACCTCTACCGCTTACTATTTGATGTTTTTTTCAAAACTCTGGTGTCAATTTTATCATCTGAACATAGTGCCTACCTTATCAGTGATGTTATGAGCAGGTAAGGGAAATAATAGCTCTAATACAATTAGAATAGTATCTGGCAATATAAGTGCTCAATAAGCAATGACTGTTTATACTCAATTCTTCTTGGAGGTATACCTCAGATCAAAATGGCCCACAAGTTACATAGTTTCTCATATTATTATTTGCTAACCAGTCTAGTTGGAAAATTATAGTCATTAGACTTCTTTAATTTCCCAAATTAGATCAGTCACTGAGTTATATTAAATTTTGGTATTGTTTGTATTTTTTCATGATATAATTTCTCGCTATGTAGTCCAGGCTGGCCTTGAATTTGTTATGTACACAAGGTTGGTCTCAAAATTGGAATCCTCTGCCTCAGTCTCCCAAGTGCTGGGATTACAGGCTTATACCATTATACCTGGTAAAGTCTATTGACATTTGCACTGTGATCCCCCCTTCCACAACTGCTTTGTTCTTCATATCCTCATTTCATCACAAATGGCCAGCTGGATGGCCAATTTAT
Organism: Heterocephalus glaber; assembly: GCF_000247695.1. The sequence continues at coordinate 1,660,443 of NW_004624845.1, read as the reverse complement.
CTATCTGTCTTGTACACTGCTTCCAGAGTAGGTGACTATAAGCTCAGAATCACATTACAGAATGTGATTGATTAACCCTATCAATAAAAATGGCTTATTTTAGGTAGGAAATATGTTCTCCTCTTTCCTAAAACCCTCATTATTAGAGAATGATGTCCATTTTTATCAATCCAGGTTTCAAAGTCTTGCATTATCTGGCTTCAAAGCAGCATCCAGTCCTTGTTTCCCAATATTTTTTTTTTATCAGTACATTTTGACAGTACATAATAATTGCATTTATCATGGGGAGTTTGTATACTTGAATAACACATTTTAATTCTTTTTTTGTCCCATTCCTTTCCAGTCCACACCCGTTCCTTTCAACTCATAGTCCCTTTCCCATGTACAAAAGCTTTATTTCTATTTTTTTATTCAATTTTCTTTTTTTTATCCTCTTCCTTTCCCTCCCTCTTTCCATGTCTTGATTTCCTTCCCACTTGAAAACCACCTCCCTACTCCTGGTATTTCACTCATTATGTATATTTTGAGTTTCTCATGTAAGAGAAACCATGTGATATTTAAACTTGTGTGTCTGATTTATTTCACTTAATATTATAGTCTCAAGATTTGTGCTTGACATCACTTGTCATCTACCTTCACTGGATTGCTTGTTATATTCCTCACATATACCTATTCCTTCTCTATTTTGAGAACTTTATTCCCCTTGGGGTCTCTCTTACCTGTCACAGTCCTATTCATTCCACAGGTCTGAATCAAGGACTTTGTCTTGCAAAATGCTTTGCAGAATGTCCAGGCAAACAGAAGGATAGGATATAAGAAGAAAGGCTTCTCTGGCACGTACTATTTTTCTGCAGGCTTATGTTTGCTCAATGGTAGACTGAAAAGGTTGCAGACATTGGACAGGAAATAGAATTAATCTATCAGATAATGTAAACTGACTTGTTACTGAAAGATTATTGCTGAAAGATTTATTTTTTAAATCCCCCAAAAATCACAAAAGAAAGTTGAAAAGTGGTAAAAATAGAACATCTTAAAGTATTTTATTTTCTTTCGAATAAAAGGATCTAACTTTGTTCACTTGTCTTCTTCAAGTCAACACTTACTTCTTTGGGAAGAAGCCACAACCCAGACATGTTGAACAAAAATGTTTGAAAATGATGGGACTCAAAGTGGAACTAAATTTCCCATGTGGCATTTAGTCTTTGAACTACTATGTCTGACCTATCCAAGGATATAGTTTTTGTTTTGTTTTGTTTTGGTGGTGGTGCTACTGTGGGTTGAACCCAGGACCTGGCACTCAGTTACATCCCCAGACTTCTTTTTTTTTTTTTTGAGACAAAATCTCATCAAATCGCTGAAGTGCCCAGAATAGGGCTGAATTTGCAATCCTCCTCTCTTGGTCACTCCCTTGGTCGCAGACCAGTGACGTTTTGTTCAGCTTGTGTCTCCATCATTTAAGGGAAGCAGACAGTTGGGAAACTGCCCCTGTTTATTCATTGGTGAGGAATTATTTATTTGTCTAGTCTGATTTTCTCCCAAGCCAGAATTCTTTTTACATTATTAATCATCACCACAGCCATATAAGGAAAAGACCCATAAATTTCCATTTTGGAGCTGATTAAAATGAGTCTTTTGTAGAACGAAAGATGCCAATTAAGTACCTTTTTTCACCTGTGGTTCTAGTGAGCAGGAATTTAAATATGGGTTTGTCCAACTCAGAGGTCTATGCCTGCTAAAGGAACACCAAATCTCACCATTTTAAAACTTTTGTCTTTTTATATTAAATATTTAGGCATGTGTAGAGGCAACACATAATTTTCCAACAAAATTGGGATAGTTTTGAGTACAGGAATGAAAGTGAGTGCTATTAAAAAAGTATGCTTGGTTGTTTATTATTTATAAATGACCTGAGTGCCCTTTGTTGATGAATGGATAAGCAAATTGTCACACATATGCAAATACATACATACATACACACACACACACACACACACCCACACACACAGCCAGAGAGAAACAGAGAGACAGAGAGAAATATTATTCAGCCTTTAAAAAGAAGAGCTACTGCTATTGGCAACAATGTGGATGAAACTGAAGGACATGTTGAGTGAAATATGCCAGACACCGAAAGAAATGTAAAGTGGTGTATGATCTCAGTTATATACTAAACCTAAAAACAAAACAATAAAGAAGTCGTACAAATAGAATAAGAATACACTGGTGGTTATCAAGGGTAAAAAGGAGGAGTATTAGAGATAATTTGGTCAAAGGATACAATTTGCAGTTACATAGGATGAATAAGTCTATAAGTGTAACGTACTTCATGAGGACTATGGTTAATATATTAAATAAAAATTTACTAAGAGAGTAAATTTTAGGAACACTTACCGTACATACAAAAGGTAACTATGAAATGTGATGGCTCTGTTAATTTGGTTGACTATAGTAAATAATTTTACTATGTATTATTATATCAGAACATTATGTTAGACATCTTAAATAAATTCAGTAAAAATACGTTTTGAAATTATGCTATGACAACAAACATGGATTGAAAGTTTTCCAGAAAAATAAGGATGTGCTTCCCATAACTACATGTTTACTTGAGAAAAGAATACAGACTTAGAATAAAACAGTTTTGGCACACAATCCACTTTTAAAAGCTCAGTTTCCTCATCTCTAACCCTAGAATTATAATCAAATGATTAAATGAGATCTTGACCTCATTATAATTGATAATGAAAAAATTTAGATGATTTTTATTTTTCTCTTTCCCCTCATATATTGTTTTCTCAATATGATGTTTGCATAAGTATCTACATCACCATTTAAATACCTCCAGGATAAGGTATATATGTTGAAATATCAGATTTCCAGTTATTATAGGTAGGACCCAACACTGGCACACTCAATGTGTATTTGATGTTATGAATATTGAGGTAATAAATTGCATGCAGTTTTTTTTGTATATCCTTTTATTGGTAAATTTTAGGTGTACAATATAATGACATTCATCATTGGAGATATGCACCTTTACGTACTCTTTTGGTTCCTATTTTTTCCCGCTTCCCCTGTCCTCCCTTCAACACCTCCTTTCCTACCTATTTACAAACACTTTGTTTCCATTTTTCTTTTTCTCATATTAATTCCATTCTCTTCTTTCCTTTTCCCTACCCCTCCCACTTCCCCCTTCCCTTTGCCCATTTTCTTCCTATTTCATATTATCTATTACACCTTTTAGTCCTTTTAGTTTCTCACACTAGAGAAACTTTTTGGTATTTACACATGTGTATCCTGTTTATTTCACTTAAAAATATCGCCTCAATGTGCATCCATTCAGCTACAAATGTCTCTAATTTCTCATTTTTTATGGCTGAATAGTACACCACTTTACAAAAAAAATCACATTTTCTGATCCAATCTCCAGTTGATGGGCATTTGGGCTGTTTCCAAGTTTTAGCTATTACAAACTGTGCTGCTAAGAACATGAGTGCACATATATCACTGTGGTATGATTCTTTTAATTCTTTGGAGAAGATATCCAGCAGGGGAATAGCTGGGTCAAATGGAACTTCCTGTCCTAGTTCTTTGAGGTATCTCCATACTGATTTCCACAGTG
>NW_004624845.1:1639229-1655519 GCF_000247695.1 Heterocephalus glaber | reverse complement strand
ATCTGCAAAAAATGACAATTTGAGTTCTTCATTTCCTATCTTTATTCCTTTTATTTCTTTCTCTTATCTAATTGCCGAGGCTAATGTTTCCAGAACTATATTGAACAAGAGTGGTGATAGTGGACATCCTTGTCTTGTTTCTGATTTTAGTATGAAGGATTTCAGTTTTTGAGCATTTAGTATGATATTGGCTGTTGGTTTTTCATAGATGGCTTTTATCAGTTTGAGGTAGAGACCATCAATTCCAATTTTTTGTAGAGTTTTTATCATAAATGCGTATTGGATTTTGTCAAATGCTTTTTCTGCATCTATTGAGATAATCATATGTTTTTTGTCACTGGCTCTATTGATATAATGTATTACATTGATTTGCATATGCTGAACCATCCCTGTATCCCTGGGATGAATCCCACTTTGTCAGGGTATATGATCTTGATGATCTTCTGCATTCTGTTTGGCAGTATCTTATTAAGGATTTTTGCATCTATGTTTATTAGTGAGATTGGCCTATAGTTCCCTTATTCAGTTTGGTCTTTCTCTGCTTTGGGGATCAAGGTGATGTTTGCTTCCAGGAATGATTTGGGGAGTATTGCTTCTCTTTCAATTTCATTGAAAAGTTTAAACAGTAGTGGCAGTAGTTCCTCTCTAAATGTCTTGTAGAATTCAGTGGTGAAGCCATCAGGACCCGGGCTTTTCTTGGTTGGTAAGTTTTTAATTACATTTTCAATTTCATTGATTGATATTGGGTTGTTTAGAATTTATAGGTCTTCTTTATTCAACTTTGGTAATTCATATGTATCTAGGAATCTGTCCAATTCTTTTGTGTTGTCCATCTTATTGGCATATGGGTTGTGGAAGTAGGTACTGACGATCCTCTGGATTTCTGCTGGGTCTGTTGTAATTTCACCCTTTTCATTTCTAATTGCATGGATTTGGGCCTTTTCTTTCCATTTTCTGATAAGGTTGGCTAAGGGTTTGTCAATTTTGTTGATTGTTTCGAAGAACATCTCTTGACTTCATTGATTTTTTGTCTTGTTTTCTTAGTCTCCATTGCATTGATTTCTGCCCTGATGTTTATAATTCCCTCCTGTGTATGAGCTTTAGGTTTGTCCTGCTCTTCTCATTCTAGAAGGTTGAAGTTCAGCATCAGATTGTTTAATGGGGCTCACTCTGTTTTCCTAATATGATTATTCACTGCTATGAATTCCCCTTGTAAGACTGCTTTCATTGTGTCCCATAGATCCCTATATGTTGTATTGTCATTGTCATTGAATTGAAGGAACTGTCTGATTTCTTCTTTAATTTCCCCTGTGACCCATTGCTTACTCAGAAGTTTGTTGTTCAATTTCTATGTGTTTATGAAGTTTTTCAGTTTCTTTTGCTGTTGATCTCCAGTTTCATCGTACTATGGTCTGATAATATACAGGGGATAGCTTCAATTCCTTTGCACTGACCTAAATATGTTCTACGAGTGAGAAAGTGGTCTATTTTGGAGAATGACCCGTGTGCAGCTGAAAAGAATGTGTATTCTGATTTTGTGGGGTGAAAAACTCTGTAAACATCTGTTAAGTTCATTATGTTCAAGAGTTCGATTGAGTTCTAGTATTTCATTGCTTGTTTTTTGTCTAGTTGATCTCTCTATTTGTGACAATGGGGTATTGAAGTCCCCCACTACTATTGTATTAGTGCTTATATTATTTTTCTTGCCCATTAATATTTGTTTTATATAGTTGGGCGCACTAGTGTTTGGTGCATAGATATTTATGATTGTCATCTCTTCCTGTTGGATTGTTCCCTTTTCAAGGATATAATATCCTTCTTTGTCTCTCTTACTCAGTGTAGCTTTGAAATCCACTTGGTCTGCAAGGAGGATAGCTACTTCTGCTTTTTTGGGGGGTTCCAGTTGCATGGAGTATTGTTTCCCACCCTTTCACTTTCAGTCTCTGAGTTTGTTTTTGAATTAAGTGTGTTTCTTTTATGCAACATATTGTTGGATCTTGCTTCTTGACCCATTATGCCAGTCTATTTCTTTTGATTGGTGGGTTGAGACCATTAACATTGATGGTTATAACTGATACATATTGACTTATCATTGTCATGACTTTTTCTTTTTGTTTGATCCTCCCCCTTTGCTTTTAATTTCTTGTCATGCCTGGTGGATTCATTCTGCTTTGCTTCCTGGAGTTGTGATCCTCATCTTTTCCTACGATTTTGTCTAAAATTTTTTGGAGTGCCAGTTTGGTATTCATGAAGTTCCTAAGGTACTCTTTGTCTTGAAAGAAACTTATTTCTCCATCAACTTTTAAAATTACTTTTGCAGGGTACATCAAACTGAGTTGGAGGTTGTTTTCCTTTAGGGCTTGAAATACATCACTCCAAGTTCTTCTTGCCTTGATGGTTTGTGAAGGAAAGTCTGCTGTGATTCTGATGGAATTTCCTTTGTATGTGATTTGTTTCTTTTCTCTAACTGCTTGCAGAATTTTGTTCTTCTGTTGGGTTTCTGGAATCTTAATTATATGTCTATGTGTAGATTTTTTTTGATCAATGCTAGTTGGAGTCCTATATGCCTCGCTTATCTGTATTTCAAATTCTTTTCACCTGCTTGGGAAGTTTTCTGCCATCACTTTTGTAAACAGTTTTTTATGTCATCTGCACTCTCTCCTGTTTCTTCGTTGACTCCAATCAATCTTACGTTATTCTTCTTTGCATCGTCTAGAAGCTGCTGGATTGATTTCTCATGGTCCCTTAAAATTTTAAAGAATTTTTTCTTTCCCTGGTCACTAATTGCAATCTTATCTTCTATAGCTGAAATTCTGTCTTCACATTGGCTTATTCTGCTGCATAGGCTTTCAATGGAGGTTTTTATCTCATGGAAATCTGTTTGCATCTGTTTTATGGATTCTTTTTGTTTCCTATATTGTCAGTCCATCATGTTCCTTGGCTCCTCTATTTTTTTTATCTGTATCCTCTCTAGATTTATTAATCATGTCTTGGACTATGGGTGCAATCTTTGCTGTTAAGTGAGAAATTATTTCTGATTTCATTTTTTCCAGATCTTCTTTCGTTGCTAGTTCAGGGAGTCCAGATAGTTGAGTATCAGAGTGTTCCATCTCATCTCCCTTTGGTGTTGCTGTAGGTGATCTGGAAGTCTGGTTCTGTGGCTTGTTTACCTGTCTTCTCATTTTTATGCAGGGTGTGTGTGTGTGTGTGTGTGTGTGTGTGTATGTTCCTGGCGCCCGCAGGGCTCACCTCCTCTGTGCTGGGAGCTGTGGCATGCCTACCCAGAAGCCTCCTCCTGCTTGGGAGCCATGGCACGCCAATCTGGTAGTCTCCTCTGGGCTGGGAGCCATGGCATGCTGATCTGAATTGCATGCAGTGTAATGATCTTATTTTTGATAATGGAACTATAGGTAGTGTTTCTAATAGATTCTGTATGTTATACATTTCTAGGTATTCATACAACTGCTGTTTTCTATTTTGTTATATTATTAGTATCATATGTCATATTGTCTCATTAATTTCCTTATTATGTCAATATCATTTTTTTAATGGAGAGAAATACGTCATAATTTCCACATGTCCTCAGGTGCTATTTTATAGGGATTTCTAATGATATTTGTTCAAATCACTGGGGTCTTTAACACATAGAATTCCTCAGGCTCTATCCATAAAGATTGGTTCAATAGATATAGAAGGTTAGGGAACAATGACTCATTTTTTTAAAAGCCCATGAGGTGATTCTGACAAGTAAACAGGGCTGCATGTCACTTATTAAGAGCCTCATTTTAACTTTTCTTATCTAGTAATCTCAGTTGTTCAATCAATAAAGAAACGAGTATTAGACATCCATTGTATCTAGGTACAGAGAAAAGAGCTATAAATAAGGCAATTCTTGATTTTGTAGTAATTAAAGCAATAGGCTTTTTCATGCCTTAATTTCCAGATAACTCGATCCTGGGAGAAATAACTGACCAGAGGATAAACTCTTGTGATTCATGAGGGTCATTTCAGAAATTTTCACACATTTCCAAAGATTTGAAGGCAGCACAACAGAAACATGATAAGGAGGGTTCATTCATTAGCCTAGTATCAAAGACCTTCACATTTGTGAATATAAGGTTTCTTCTAGGCTCAAAATAAAACAAAAGATTATCATTGCCTTGTTTCCATTTTATGTCCTCAGCCATCTAAACTTATTTAAGACATGCATTTCTCTAGTTGTAGTTTTCTTACTAGTGCAAGTTTGATTTCTTTGCTTACTTTTTTCAAGACTAGGTGGTCTGGATGGGTGATTATTGCATTTGTTGTCTGCTCATTGTGTCTTTAGCACCTAGCACTGTACCTCATATATGGTAGAAAATCAAAAAAGATTTGTTGAATGGATCAGTGAATGGATGAGTGAGATTCTTGTCCTAGTCATCATTTAAGGACATTAACATTCTAAATCATTTTGCAGCTGCAAATGCTCTGAAGCTCTCAGCAAGTGCTACAGCCAAATGAGACCAAGAACAGAGCCACACCCGGGGTTTAGAGGCAAGTGTACAGCCTTATTGATCCCAGAGGTCTTGACTGGGATCATTCCCAAAGAGTTGGGCCCTGAGAGCCCCATGTGCGGGGGGTTTTATGGGGTTAGTAAGCAAGCAGGGAATACAGAAGCAGGAGATTGGTTGCTCAGAAAGTTACCCTAAGGGATATAGTTCAGTGGTGTCCTTGCTCTTAAAAAAAAAAGAAAGAAAGAAAGTTACAGGGAATTTCATCTTCTTTACATAGGGTGGGGGGAGAAAGGAAAGTTATGTCATTCTGGAAAAACAGGTTTATACTGAGGGGTTGGGGGCCAACTGGGAGCAAGGGTTTTTTTTCAGCTTTAATTTTAGAATACTTACAGGTATTTCTCTTGAGAAATTTTACTCTTATTCTGATAAATCTACTTATTGAATTATTTCTTGAATACCTGCTATATATTTTAAACAGATATTCACTGCATATAAGTCTTCCTAATCTGAGTAGATTGTTTTTCAAGAAAATCAAAGGTTATGCTTTATAAATAGTAATATGAAAAATATATATTTTGTTGTGAATTCGTAGATAGTCACTGCCCAAGTTCTTTCCAGAGCAATTATATTTTCTCTAATATTGAATGTTATTATTTAAATATGTTTCAAATTTCTTAGAAATAATTATTTTTTAAAATTTTCATATAGCCAAAACTATTGATTTACTTTCTTTAACTCTTACTTGCTTCCATATTTAGAAAATTGTTACTTATTATGAGATTAAATAATTGTGTTTTTCTTCTTTTTAGGTCATTACATTTTACATTTATATCGAGTGATATATGATGTTTTCAGAACTCTCTTAAGTTTAATTATTATTTGTTCTGTGTGTGTGTATGTGTTTCTCTTTATGTAATGTAACATTGTAGATGAAGTTACTGCTTTGTGAAGGAACCTTTCTTTTCTAATCTCTTTCCTTGTGTGGAAAGCTACTTACTCTTATTTTCTGTCTTCTAGTTTCTAATGAATCTTAAGATGCTAATACTACTGTCATAGGATGTGAGCAACTTTGAAAGGGAAGAAGAAGACAAGCTCTAGTTTGGTGTTCACTTGTCTCAATCTCCTGGGTGAATGTTTTGATAAAGGCTGAAGAGATCATTTTCTTTGGTGGAGCTGTCCTGATTTGAAGAAGAGACCACAATCAATCCTGGATTACAGATTAGCACGAATTTCCTGCTAGATTATAGGGGGGAAATGGTTTAAAGAGATGAAAACAGAAGAAATGATTTATTTAGTTCACTAAATTTTTAGGCACAAGGACAGCTTAGAGAGTTAACATGGTAGTAATGCATGTGATAATACTGAGCTCAGTGCCTTGCGTGTAAATGGTCAGTAGGTATTGGTTTTCCTGTTCTGCACCAAACATAAAGGCAAGAGATCTTTTTGTTTTTTCTTTTCTTTTTTTGTATGTTTTGAGACAGTCTCACTATGTAGTTCAGGCTAACTTTGAACTTTGCTATTCAGCTCAGGCTGGTCTGAAACTCACAGAGATCTTCCTGCCCTTCCTCCAGATTTCTGGGATTGCAGGTATTTCCCATTGTGCCCAGCAAGAAAAAATATCTTTTGTGAAGCTCATGACACATGGCAGATAAAAGAAATATTCACCTTGGAGTCATATAGGAGTCCAAAAATTTCAGCTCAGTACTTACTACCTATGTGATCCCAAGTAAGTTACATAATCTTCTTGTATCTTGTTTCCTCAATCCAAAATGAAAATGCAATTCTTTGGCAGTTCAGTTTATGTTTGGTACCATATAAAGACAGCCTCAAATCATGTTGTCATATTTCTTTCTTGAATGAAATAATTATAGAGACAGAAACCAGGAAAGATGTGATTGAATCTGGTATCAACAAGCATCTAGGCTACTTCTATTCTATATTCTTACCAAGCATCTTTCATCCTTAAAAAATCACTCTAGAAACCAGATGTGAGGGTACAAAGCCTGTTATCCCAGCATTCTGGGAAACTGAGGAAGGAGGATGTTATCAATTGATGAGACCCTGTATCAAAATAAAACATAATTTTTAAAAAAGCTGTGCATGTAGCTCAGTGGGAAGATTCTTGATTCACTTCCTGTAATAAAAAGAGAAAAAAATCACCCTGGAGTTCAAAGTGGGCACTAGAGCTGAATTATCTTGTATTCATTCTGTGTATAAAGAACTTTTAATAAAATTGGGGCTATCTTTCTAAGGATGAAGGAAAGCATTGCTCTTGTATAGAGATTTAGGAATATCTGCCACATATTGGATCCCTTTTGCAAGGTTGCTAAGATAATTAAATGGGATGATGTGTGTATGTTGTCAAGTACAGTCCTGTGACATATAATCACAGAAATGCTACCCACTATTAGCCAATAATACAATGCAAGTCAGACTCAAGGCCTATATTAAGGTCTCCAGACCTCCCCTATTTTTCATTTTTCGTGTATTAATGAGTAAAATGTAGTCAGATGTTTACCATCTACTAATATATGAGTCTTTGTGAGGACATTCTCTGCTTGTTGTTCTCAGGGCTTGGAGACTTGCAGGTGCAAAAATCTGATTTTGTTGATATAACGATAATAGATGTGTCTTCTAGAACAAACAGTAAACAAGCACAGAGATTAAGCTGCAGTTACTGTAATGTCAGTTTACAAAGTTATGCTGCGAAATAGGATTTCTAAAGGAAAAAGCACTCTAATGTTTAGCCCACATATTTATTCCTTGGGGGTGACTTAAGCTTAAATGAAATTTTGAAAGTTCTTAGTGAATATAATGGAAAAGCAAAGAAAACAAAATTATGTTATATTGGAAAATTGCGTTCTTTAGCTAGGTCATCTCCTATCATATCCTATGTTAGCTTTAGTGTTGTAGTTTCTACATCTTCCTTTCCTTTTTATTTCTTTCTTTCATTATTTAAGCTCCTGTCTTCTCTTAAAAATCATTAAAATTAACCTATTATAAAATTATAAAATTTGATACTCATTTCATGCTACATCTTATACCTACACACTGGTCCAGATGTACTTAATGTGAATTTCTGGGGACTTCCAGACACAGTGTAACAAACCATATATTTGAAAGTTCTCCCAGATGATTCTGTTCTACTTACTGTCCTTGATCTACTTTTGGAAATCACTGGTTTAGACTATGACTTTCAATATTCTAGCACAGTTCTCCATGAAAGTGAGAAGTAGGGGGAAAGATCTCTTGGAAAGGACATTTTGCCCTGCAGGAAAGTGCAGCTCTCACCCTTCCCACTTCAATCTCTAAAAATCTGAAACACTTACTTCTTCTTGCTAAGAGAATTAATGTTATATTGAGCTACAGTTGCTAATTGTAACTTCAACGAAGTAATAATCTATCAGTACTTAGCAGACACATAGCACAGGTTAAGATGATGAAAAGGAATAATCACTATTGATTGGAGGATCTAGGAAGGCAAATTGTATGTAAATCACCCTTAAATACTGTAAATTTTGACAAATGACAAATAGGAAATAGCAGTCCAGGTGAGAGGACCACTATGTACATAGAAATAGAATTCTAAGATTGTACAATGATCACTTTTGAGCATAGATCAGAAGTCAACTCTCTCCTCTCCCTTGACTTGACTGTGAGGTTATTTCCCCTAGGCATTGGAGGATGCCACTTGGTTGCAAGTACTCCCTATATTGAAAGGTTGCTTTTTTAAAAGTTGGAGAGCCTGGTCCAAAGCCACATCTTGTAAAGAAACAGGAAACAGTAGTAAATGGAAACTGCTTTGGGATTGGTCCAACCTTTGTGAAAGGATGACTATGGAGTTGAATTGGCTCATTATTTTTCAGATAGTCTTAAGTGTGTTTACATTCACATTCTTATTCACCAGCAAGACAGCCTTAAAGAAATTAAAAGGATCTTGAAGGCAATCAGAAAAATTTTGGCTTTACTGTCAGAAAAGGTCCTAGAAAAGTTTTGAGCAAATGTATCACATGATTGGATTTATATTTTGAGAGAATCATTCTGGTGATTGTTTTCAAAATACCCAGTGGTTAAGGGGAGGGGAACCAAAGTGAGAAACAAAAAGTCTCTGAGAAGCTGTGGCTAAAATCCAGACAAGAGTGTTCCATATCTTGAACCGGGCAGTAGTGCAGTTGTATGAAATGTTCTGATTCTGAATACATATGATGTTTATTTCAAACTATATGAAATGAGCATTATAAAGGCATTGAAAAGGAAAGAAGGAAAGAGAGCAGTTAAGTGTTCAGTTTAAATAAGCAACTGAAAGGATGGATCTGGGAGCAGCTTGAGCAGACACATTATTAGTGTTTTAGTGTAACAGTTAATAGCTAAGTTTTAGAGTTCTTTTAATTATGACAGCATTTATACCCATTTTACATTATTTTATCCTTTAAGCAACATTGAGATAGGTCGTATGCAATTATCTTCTCTATTTTTTAACAGAAAATACAACTATGATTAGGGAAAATGAAATTATTTGGCCTAAGATCTCACAGCTGGTTGGCCATAGAATATGAATTTAACTGGATCCTATTGGACTTCAATCTGGGTCACCGTTTATCAGTGTATCTTTTGCTTTTGGTTTTCTGTTGACACAGTATTTACTGAGACTAAATGTACATTTGTTATCACACTATTTTCTCATGTTTCAACCTGTGTAATCAAAGGAACTATCATTTTATACTGTTTTGTGAAAATGCAGAGATGCAAGGAGTAGGCTAAGAGGATTGCTTATCTGCATGACTGTGCTTCTCTAAGAAACTGACACACTTAGGCACACTTTGATCTGAAAGTGGCAAATTCTTTTAGAAATCCATTGTTACAGCAGAACTTAATTGAAAGAAAGAAGAAATTTGATGTCATGGATATAGCCTTTGCATTGAGACAGGAAATTAAGATTTACTTTAATTTTTAACATTCTATCATATGAACTGCTACATGATCACGTTCCTGTTAAAAATCTAATGTAGTGATTATTTAGAATGAGATTTCTTTTTGTTAAGATAATTAATCATTATTAGATTACTCATGGCATTGGTCACAACTGATACTCTGCTTCAGCAACCATTCATCCTGGAGATGAGGACAACTAACTGAAGTAGATTCTGAGACTACTAGTACTGAGGACATGTTAAGTCCATCACTCTTTGCAGGAGCCTTCTTCCAATATTTATGAGGTTTGCCAAAAAGTTGCTGTAAATGTTTAAATGTTTTAAAAAAATTATTACAGTAAAAAACATATTGCCATTAATTGCCCTTAAAATACTTGCCCTCACTTTGAACACATTTTCTGCATTGTGCTGGCCACCTTCTCCCATCCAACTACTAACCAGGCCTGACCCTGCTTAGCTTCTGAGATCAGAAGAGATCAGGTGCATTCAGGGTAGTGTACCCATAGACAATGCTTGCCACTTTCTAAGGCAGCTGTGGAATTCCTCTTTTGTGACTTTTTGTGGCTTCCTGAATGTCTTGAATCAATTCAAACATTGACAATTTTTTGTCAAATAAAAGTATTACAGTGTGTCCTCATCCACCTTATTCTTAGGGTCTGGCACTGTCTGACTTCTAGCTTTTCCCTAAAGTCAAAATGATTGTGAAAGTTAAAAGTTTTGAATCGATTTGAGACATCAAAGCAGCTACAGCAGTGCAACTACAGACAGTCATTAAAAAAGACTTTCAGAACTGCTTCAGAAAGTGAAAAGAACAATGGGATATGTTTGTTAAAAGCAAGTGGAAGTATTCTGAAGGGGAATCATGGAAATATGTCTTTGATGGAAATAAACTTAAATTAAATATTCACTGTATGTTTGGATTATCTTTCATAGACCTCTGGAAAACTCAGGTTAACTTTCTACTTTATTTATTTGCCAAATGTTTTGGCAAGCAATCTTGAGCATTTGTAATAATCCTAAAAAAAAAAAAAGTTAGCTAGGGGCTTTCTAAGCCTTCTCTTTTTCTTTTTCTACTCATTGTGCATTCTCTATCCGACTGTCACATCAGTCAAGGCTGGGTGTGAGGCAGGAGAATATATATTGAGTCCTTGGCCTAGTTCTATAGATAGATGTTTATCAGCCCTCTGAATGTCCCTCTGGATGTTTCTACATGTCCTCCATGAGCAGCAGAGGGACAAGATGGGAAGACTGATCTAAAGTGGCCCTTGGTAAGATAAAAAGGATGTAATCTTGAAAACAGACCATTTTACCTTATGTGCTAAAGGCTTGCCCATCTGTTGGTGAAATGGATTTTTAATATATTGTCTACACAGTTGGATGATGTTAGTAGTGGCTACATTCCCTTGGCCAGGGCTCCTGAGCCAGAAATGCGTCAGACTCATCTCTGCAGAATGTTGAGAGAAATGGTGATATATACCATGTCTCATTCCTATACTGAAAGAAAGTTGATAATTTCAAGTTGGCAATTGCATAAGCATATGATAGTTTTTATTTTTAAAAAAGTGAGAAGTTATTTGGGACCATCCTGATTATTCTTTTTGGGAAAAAAGTTGGAAGGGAGAGAGATTTCCAATTCTGATTCCAACCTTTTGGACCTGGATGTCATCCTGACCTTGGCCTGCCATTTGCTCTATTCTGCCTTTCTAGAATTCCATGCATTTATATTTTTTGATTCACCTTTTAGTGTGGTAAGCAGGAGAGATGCTGTAGGAAATGAGTAAATTAGATGTAAATCTCTCTGTGGGTTTCTAGTCCATTGGAAGGTAATGTGATTATCTACTGAGCAAGCAGAAGATCAAAAACAAAGCGAAACAGCATGCTGGAAAGAAAATTCCTGAGCTTTTTCCAGTGTAATTCACATGGACTTCTGTGTGAGATTAATGGCTTTACATGTGTTCTCTGCCCAGTTGCAGGATATATAGCAGATGCGCCATCCTTCCTTTTTCTGGTACTGAATTTCATAAGCTGATTGTAGAATTGAACAAATCAAATACAACTTTCTAAAACTTCAACTTTAATGAAAAAAGAGATAAGAATGAAACTAAAACATATTTAGACACTATATTGCCAAGAACAATACTAGCTGTTTTACATAAATTTAATATATAAGGCATGTCCAAACTTATAATTGTGTTTATTCTCTGGTTTCATGTATTCTCTTCAGTGTTAGTTCCCAGATACATGCATTTCCAGAGATGTGACAATATTAAACTTTGATAAGTGATCTGTATGATCCCTTCTAAATTTATTCATTGACAAATTTAACTGATTGCTCTAGTTTCAGAAAATTAAGATTATATAGCTTAACAGTTAGTGTTACTTAGAAATGTGATGCTAAATTGAACCCAGAAATTTGGTTAAAATATTGTTTAAGGGGCAGTTTTCCTAGGTTGAAGCTACCCTCACCTGATTATCTCATTTACTCAACTGCCATAGTTCTAGAAAGTGGTTTGGGGAAGTTGTGAAGAAAGAGTATGTGACATTTCTCAGGTCTCAAGTCTAGAATGCCTTTCAAATAGTCTCTTTATAGCTGCAGATCTTACTTATTCAAGTGAAGTATTTTTCATTTTGTGCCACCAGGGCTAGAGGCTATGGGTACTTCCTGTAATTTCAAGTCCCTGCTAATCCCTAGTTAGTTCCCTAACATAGCACATAGGTTGGCAAATACTTCCTTCATTAATACCCTTTCAGTGAGCACTTTGGTTGTGGTGTTTCTTGTGAAACTCTTAACATTTTCTCTCTCTTGATCCCCTACACCTATAATCCACTGCTTACTTGATATATTAACTATACAGCATTTTCAATCATCTCAACTTTATATGTCCAAAACAGAGCTCATCACGAGCTTGCCTCTCCAATGCTCTTCCCCAACTCAGGGATGGATGCTTCTCTTTCTTCAGCACCAGACAACTATGTGGCATCTTAGACTTCTCCATCTCACTCACTTCATCCAATCACTTATTTGTATTAATTTTCCCTCAGAACATTCCCTGAAGTCACTTCTTTACCCTCTGTGCAGTTCTTGATCTCATTGTTTCTCAAGCATAAAGTGTGATCAACAAATATAGTGAATGTTGCAATTGACTGCCATTCAAAGAAAGGTAGAGATCTTTAATATGAGAAATGGCCTGTGGAACCTTAGTAACAGTGTGTGACACTTCAAGCATAATTCCACTCAAAGCATTTTAATAAATTTGAACATGAGAAGAATAAGTGTGAAATTTGTTCTCTTTCTCCCCCTCCTTTTCATTCTCCTCCTCTTCATACTGCTCCACTTCCTCTTTTTTCTTCTGTCTTTCTCAAGGAACATCATGCTTCTATATAATTAGCTCCAATGTATATTCTTTCCTCACATATTTTCATGTCTTTATTTTGCACTTCTTTCAACTATTTGTTCAGATATCACCTAGAAATAGTCTTTCATATCCACCTATCTAAAATCATTCTCCTTCTTTGAATTTATGTCTCCTTTACTTGCTTTCCCCCCCCACAGCAGTTATTTTCTAAAATATATGCTAATTTACTTTTTTACTTTCTGTTTCTTGTACCTTCCAGAAACACACACATATTTATGCACAAATAACAGTAAGGTCAAAGAAAATAATTATTTTTATTCCTTTTGTTGGTTGCAGAACCCCTGGAACCTAGAAATGTGCACTGACAAATAACATTCATTAAATATGTGTTGTTTAAATGAATTATATATAATGGAAAATTATAATTCTCTTCTAGTCACCAAAAAGCTTTTTAAAATTTGCTTAAAATTTATTTGAAAGCAAACTGTGTTTGAATGAAAAAATCATGCTTAAACTTATTTCATGTTTAGGCATTGAGTGTAATTTAAAGGTAAGTTGAAGTGACAATATATATTACCGGAAAAAACAACCTGCTTTCATAATATGATGTGAGGAAATATATTTGGAGTTTAAAATCAAATTGTTTATTTTTATAGCCTTTGTTTTTATTTCTAACTTAAAATAAGTATGTTTAAGTTAATAAGCTGAAAACTATTCAAAAATAATTCAATGCCTAATAGTGTTCAGCAGACTGAATAAAGTTTCATGAACATACAAATCTCATTTCTTGAAAAATTCTTGAGCAGCATGGATTTAAATATGTACTTTTTTATTACTTACAATAGTCAAGATGTGGAAGCAATCTAAATGTGCATTGATGAATTATTGAATAAACAATGGGATATACATCAGAATATTGAAATTATTATTACAATGGAGTAATGCTATAAAAGAAAGGAATATTGTCAAATGAATGAACTGAGGCTATTATACTAAATGAAATAAACTAGTCACAGGAGGATAAATACTGCATGAGTCTACTTATATGAAGTATCTAAAACAGTCAAACTCAGAAACATAGAGTAGAATGATAGTTGCTAGGGGGCAAAGGTAAAGGAGAAGTGAGGAGTTGCTATTCAATGGGTATAAAGTTCCAGTCTTCCAGATGAACAAGTTCTTGAGATCTAGTGTACAATATGGTGCTATATTTAGCAACACTGTATTATATATTTATATGTTGAAGTCTCTAATGACATTAGAAAGGAAAAAAATTAAAGTGGATGCTTATACTTTCTTAATGGCATAAAAGACTTAGAATAACTTTGAAGTAATAGGAAACACTGACCTAAGAAAAACAACTTTCAATTTATACAAGAAAAAAGAAGAACTAGAGAAGGACATTTCTCTGACTGAAAGGCTCTAAACATTAAATCTCAACATCTGACACTACTCTATCACTGCTACTAGAAAGTTAGCATTAATGATGAGAAACGGAAATAAAGTCTTTGTAAATAGGAAAAGGTGGAGGGCGTGAAGGGAGGGCTAGGAATGGGGAAAAAATAAGAACCAAGATGTATTATGTAAAGGTACAATTCCCAATGAGAAATGTAATTGTGTTGTATACCTACAATGTACCAGTAAAAGAATTTAATAAAAAAAAGAAGAAAAGAAAGTTAGCATTGAAGGAATTCCCTTATGCGCCAGGTTCTGTGCTGAGCAGTACATGAATCTAATTCCACTAATCTTCCCAAGCAGCTCTAGTCAAATTAAGCTAGTGGTAATTTCTCAACATTTTGTATTTTTTTGTGTCTGTGGATGTGCTGCTTCTTGTCCCTGGATATTTTAATCTTTGTAAATCAGCTTCTAATAACCTATTAATATTTTGCTTTTTGGAAACTCTTTGGGAAGTACTCTAAAATATTGTCTTCACCAACACCTTCTGTCTTTGTATTTCTAAGCAGGGGCATGACTTACTTATGTTTCACAATTTAAATATTATTGGATTTATATTTTTAAACTTTCCTATTAGTTTAGCAGATTTGAAAATGTTACCAGTAACAAGAAATTTCTTGTTACATGGCAAATGGTTAGTTATTGTTTGCTTTTTGTCTTTTCATATTATTAAATTCAACTTTATTTCTAGAGTACTTTAGATTTGATAGGTAGGTGAACCTGCAGGTAGATTTGTTTTTCTGAAGCATTTTATTTACTTTATTGTTCTTGAGTTAAAGTTTTGTCTAGGAAGTCAGTTATCATACTGAATTTCTGTACATTAAAGCCGGCTTGTTATGGTTTGTGTATAGATGTCCCTCCCAAAGCCTCATGCAGTCATAGGCTTTTTCAGAGGTGGGTTAATTTAGAGTTTGTGATGGTGGGATTAAGAGTATATGAGTACTCATCAAGGAAATTGAAAGGGAAGCAAGGCTTCCAAATTCACTCCTGGAAGCAAGTGTTACTTTGATTCCAAAATCAGGGAAAGACCCAACCCAAAAAGAGAACTACAGGCCAATCTCCCTAATAAACATAGATGCAAAAATCCTCAACAAGACACTGACAAACAGAATACAGAGGGTCATCAAGAAGATCATACAACCTGACCAAGTCAAATTTATCCCAGGGATGCAAGGATGATTCAACATCTGTAAATCAATAATTGTAAAACACTTAACAGAGTCAAGGACAAAAACCATATGATCATCTCAATAGATGCAGAAAAGGCATTTGACAAAATCCAACACCCATTCATGATAAGAACCCTATGGAAAATTGGCATGGAAGGTCTTTATCTCAGCTTGATTAATGCTATCTATGAAAAACCAACAGCCAACATCATACTAAATGGTCAAAACCTGAAAACTTTCATGCTAAAATCAGGAACAAGACAAGGATGCCCACTCTCACCACTCCTGTTCAATATAGTTCTGGATATATTAGCCACAGCAATTAGAAAAGAGAAAGACATAAAAGGAATAAAGATAGGAAAGGAAGAAGTTAAACTGTCATTATTTGAGGATGATATGATACTTTACATAGAAGACCCAAAAAACTCAGCCAAAAGACTTCTAGACTCAATTGACAGATTCAGTAGAGTAACTGGATATAAGGTCAATGCTCAAAAAACAATAGCCTTCTTATACACAAATAGCAGACTCACTGAGAGAGAAATTAGGGAAACAATTCCTTCTACAATAGCATCCAAAAAAATGAAATATCTAGGAATCAGTCTAACAAAGGAAGCAAAAGACGTCTACATTGAAAACTACAGCACCCTGAAAAAGGAGATCGAGGAGGATCTAGTTCTTCACAGAACTAGAGAAAACAATCCAAAAATTCATTTGGAACCAGAAGAGACCTAGAATAGCAAAAGTAATTCTAGGCAACTGAGACATGGCTGGGGGTATCACAATACCCAACTTAAAGCTACTGTGATAAAAACAGCATGGTACTGGCAAAGAAACAGACCTGAGGATCAGTGGAATAGATTAGAAGATGCAGAAACAACTCCAGACA
>NW_004624845.1:1606627-1638319 GCF_000247695.1 Heterocephalus glaber | reverse complement strand
CATCCTCTTAAGTGAAATAAATAGGACACACGTGTAAATACTGAATAGTTTCTCTAGTGTGAGAAACTGAAAGTGTAAATGAGGATTAAAAGGATTAATAACAAATAATTGATACTTTGAAATTGGAAAAAGTCCAAAGGTTTAGGAGTGGTGGTAGGAGATGGGGAAAGGAAAGAAGGGAAAGGAAAAATTATGAGAAGAGAAAAGAAAAAAAAATGGAAACAAAGTCTATGTAAATAGGGAAGGGTGGAGGGGGTGAGGGGTGCACAGGTAATGGGGGAAAAAATGAAAATCAAGATACATCATGTACAGATACAAGCACCCAATGACAAATATAAATGTATTGTATACCTAAAATGTACCAGTAAAAGAATTTAAGGAAAAAAAAAAAAAGACTACGTGAGTGCTATATCAGTCCACTGATTGATTTGGCGCCATTTGAATCCTAGTAGTTTGGAAAAAACGGGCAGAAAGATGTTAAGTCCCCATGTTGCTTTTGGTACCATGTATGTGGCTGCCATGAACTTTTCTCTGTGAAGCCCCTATGCCAAGCCAGCCTGCCTTGGAGCCAGCCAATTATGGACGGAAACCTCTACAAACTATTAGCTAAATAAACCTTTTGCTCCTTAACTTTGGGTGTCCACTATTTTTTCTCAGTAAAAATAAAAGTAACTAAGACAGAGTTTAGTGCCAGAGAAGTGGGGTCATTGCTGACTATGACTGACCTTGTGGTTCAGGAGCCTTTGAGACTGGCTTGTGGGAAGAGCTTGGGAAGGTTCAGAGATGCTGGCTGAAAAAGGAGAGCTGGAATTCCTTCAGCTGTATTGTTTGGGAGATGTTGGCCAGAGCTCAGAAGACCAGAAGGCTGATAGAAATCCTGCTGGGAAAGGCCAAGCTTGGGAGGTTTCTGCTGGAAAGAACTGCATTGGCTGTTGGACTCCAGATGACGCATATTAAGCCTTGGCAGAAAGTTTGCCTGCATTTTGCTCATGTCCAGAGACTTTGCCTGAGACTGAGATTAAGGGCAATGGAAAAATTAATTTTGGAAAAAAAATTTCAGGGCAGTCTAATGTTGAGGTGGTGGTATGGCTACTGTTGGGGGCTTTTAGACAGATTTATGTTGAGAATCAAGACCAAAGAGCACAGCAGAATGATTTGAAATGTTTTGAGTTTGGCAGGAAAGAAAACTCTAGTAGATCTGTGGACTGCAAAGACAGAGCAGAGGAAATCTTGACTGTTGAGAAGGAAAAGGAAAATAGAAAATAGAACCTGAGGGCATCACAAGAAGCAACAAGACTCAAGCCCTTGCAAAAGCCTCAAAATTGTGAAAGTGAAAGACTTTGCTTTGAGAAGAGCTCCCCAAAGCACCATGTTCTAGAATGGTGGCAGCCTAGGGAAGTTATTCCTTGGGATTTGGTTCATAGGCATTGGACCCCTACAGCCCAAAGTGAAGGAAGCCTGGCTACTGCTCCAGTTGGCAATAGACCTTGGCATTTTCCATGTGGTGGTGCTGGTTTTAAGTGCATGCAGAATGCAAGAGTTGTGGGGTCAGGAAGGCTTCCATCCAGATTTCAGAAGAAGCCCTGGAAGGCCAGGCCATGTGCCCCTGAGAAGGCAGATGTGAAGCTGTGAGTGTGAAGCTGAGAGTGCAGTGGAGACTTCAGAAGTTTGGAGAAGCCAGGAACATAGATCATCCAAGGGAAACTGCAGGGTTGAGAAAAGCCAACCCAAGAGAGAAGCCAGGGAAGCTACAACCATCACCAGTGCCCTAGGGGAGGGGTAACCCAAGCCCTTTGGAATTCACATCTTGCCGCAGATTGCCAGAAATGCTGGAAGTGGAACTGTGCGCTTTAATGTTTGCCTTGCTGGATTTTGGACTTGCTTTGGTCCCATTCCTTTGTATCCTCTTGTTTGTAACTTTTGGAATGGAAATGAAATGAATATTGGAAGTGTTTAACTTTCTCCTTATTTGTACAGGGGCTTGCAGCTAAGAGTTTGTCTTAAATCTCAGAGGAGATTTTGGACCTGGACTTTTCAGCAATGCTGAAACTGTGAAGACTTTAGGAACTTTTAGAGATGGACTAAATAGCTTTTGCATAAAGAGATGTGCATCAGTCTTTGGAGGGCCAGGGGCAGAATGTTATAATTTGTGTCTGGATGTCTCCCCAAAGCCTCATAGGCTTTTTCAGAAGTGGTTGAATCTAGTGTGTGATGCTGGGATTAAGAGTGTGTGAGTACTAAATCAGTCCACTGATTGATTTGGCACCACCTGAATGGATCCCTGTAGTCTGGATAAGATAAAAGGGACAGAAAGATGCTGTTAAGTCCCCTTGTTGCTTTTACTACCTTGTGGCTGCCATGAACTGTTCTCTGTGAATTACAAACTATGAGCTAAATAAACCTTTCCCTCTTTAACTTTAGGTGTCAGGTATTTTGTCTTAGCAATGAGAAAAGTAACTAAGACAGGGCTTATACTGCAGTTGTCTTAAAAAAAGTCCAAGTATAAGCACTTGTCCCAAGTAAAGACATTGTTGTAACATCACTAATGTAACACTTTATTTAAATTTCAAAATGTTTTGTTCTCTTTAGAAATCATGTATATATGGCATATGTCCTCCATTCCTGATTTAATTGGACTTCTCATGTTTTGTCACTAGTATAATGTTGCCTTAAGTTTTTGATAGCTTTTCTTTTTCCATCTAAAAAATTTTTTCTTCTATTTTTAGTTGCTGATTTAAAAAATTATTAGGAATTGATGTTAATTTTTTTAAGTGTTCTTATGGTGTATTTTACAGAGAACATATTTTTGTCTTTAATATGCTAATAGTATAAACTATTTAGTTTTATTATATTTATTTATAATATTGATAATTAATAATCCTATAGTATACTATACTACTTGTTATATTTTGGATCTAGAATTTCCTCAAAAATCTCATCTGTTCAGAGGTAGGGCTTTTGGAAAGTGAGTAGATCATGGGGGTGCTGTACTCATCAGTAATCTGTCCATGAGTTCATAGCTAACTATGCTATTAGGAGACAGAGCCTGGTGGGAAAAGGTGGGTCAGGGGAGCATGACCTGAAAGAATATATTCCTTTCCCTGGATTTTCTGGTAGTTAATCATGATACGTCAACTTTAATGTCTTAATAAATTCCTAGCAGAGTAGTAGAGCATGGTTTTGAATTTGTCTGTGGATGACTGATGTGTAGGCCACAAACTCGGGAGACAAGACCATCCCAGATGTGGATGGTACTAACCAATAGGCTTGTAGCATTGTTGGAATAGAAGGAAAAGAAGGATTTTTTTGCTTCTTTGGAGGAATTCTAGTCTTGTCATTGCTTTTGGACATTTATGTCCAGTTCCTTCAGGCTTTTAGTACAGACTCTTAGGTCTTTCAACGCAATGTCTTTGGCTTTCTGATCTGTACTTACACCAGACTCTACAGTGAGCTCCAGGACTTTGACCTCACTAGATCTTCTGGGTCTCCAGTACATAGATAATCATTTTGAAGGGTATTCTTCCATCCATGAGTCAATAGGCAGCCTTTGTAGACCTATTTAGTAAATCCGTTATATAATCATATAAATATATATTTTTATATTAAATCTGTTCCTCTCATGAACTGATAAAATTAATCACATATAATCCTATGGTAAATTATAATTCTAACTATGGTTTAGATCTAGGATGTCCCCTGAAAGACTCATGTATCCAGAGCTGAGGCTTTGTAAAGGTGGTTAAATCATGGAGGAGGTATACTAATTAATGAATTAACCTAATCATGAGTTTGGAACTGAATTTGCTGTTAGGAGATGGAGCCAGGTGGGATGTGGTGGATCACTGGGGGTGTGACTTGGAAAGATATATTCTTGTTTCCAGCTTTTCCCTTTTTCTCTCTGTGTCTTAGCCTTGATTAGTTGAGCAGCTTTCCTCTACTATGTCTTTCCACAATGTGGTTTCTGTCTTGGAGCACTAAAACCATGGACTGAACACTCTGGAACTATGAGCCAAAATAAATGTTACTTCCTTTTTTTTTTGGTGGTATTGGGGACTGACCTCAGTGTCTTTGCACTTAGGTATAAATCTTTCCTATAGCAATTTAAAATAATTTTATTTTAATTTTTAAATTTTAAAAATTTTTTCTCAGGACATGTTTGCAGTACATAATGGTTGAATTCTTTGTGTAGAGTAGGTACATGTACATAATTTATTGTGGCTTAAATATCCCCCCAAAGAGTCATATAGTCATTTTCTTTATCCATTCCTCTGTTGGTAGACTTATAGGCTGCTTTCAAGAGTTAGCTATTATGAATTGTGCTACTCTAAATATGGGTATCCATGTTTTTCTGTAACATGATGTCTTTAACTGTTTCAGAATGACACCTAGAAAGGAATTATACTTTTTAAAGTACAATAATGTCAAATTCCCTTCTATCAATATTGGCTATCTGACTTTTCTACTTATTTTTGTTTTATTTTGATAATTTGTGTATTTTTAGAGTAATATTAAATTCACTTGTATTTTTGACATTAGTAGTGTAAGATTTTACCTACTAATTTTTTTCTATCTATCTCTTTTCTCATTACTATTTTTGCCATTTCTCTCCTTTTCTTGGTTAGATATTTATTTATTTTTTATTTTTTGGCAGTACTTAGTACTCAGAAATTGAACCCAGGACCCTCTACTACTAAACTACAACCCCAGTCTTTTAATTTTTTTAAATTTTGAGACATTGTCTCACTAGGTCGTCCAGTCAGGACTGGAACTTGTGATCCTTCTGCCTGAGATTGCTGAGACTACAGGTATTTGTTATTCTGCCTGCCTTAGATTTGATGAATGTTTGTCAATATATTGATCTCTTAAATGAAACTGCTTTGGTTTTATGATTATATAGGTAAATTAGTAAGAATTTAAAAGCAGTTTCTAAAAATAGCTTCTCCCTAAATAGTTAACACTCCCATTGCTTTCTGTCACCCTTGGAATACATTGACCAGTCAACATCTAATGCTATATCTTGCATACTGATTCATCTGAAGCTATTAGTGTTAAGGAACCCTTTCAATAAGGTTAGTTGGTGATAAGGTATAGATACTGGATTTTAGTTCAATGTTATTTTTATAGCATCAGCTAGATATGAATGGTCTTGAAAGATTCTTTGGAGACTGTTATGGCTTGTGTTTAGATGCCCCCTCAAAGTCTCATGCAGTCATAGGTGGGCCTTTTTCAGAGGTGGCTGAATCCAGAATGTGTCATGCTGGAATTGATTTCTGGTGCAATGATAGGATCAAGAGCACTAGGATTATGGATGTGAGTGCTACCTGCCCTAAGTAGCCTGGATAGGACATAAGAGATAGAAAGAACTGTGGTCATTCCTTGCTTGCTTTGCTACCTTCTGCTCACCATGAACTATTTCTCCTCTGTGATACCTGTCTGTCATGCCACTTTGCCTTGGAGCTAGGTGACTATGGACTGAAACCCCTACAAACTGTGAGTTAAATAACCTTTTCTCCTTTAACTTTGAGTGTCAAATATTTTGTCTCAGCAATAAGAAAAGTAACTAAGACAGGGACTTACAAGACTCTTGATTTTGGGGAGATAATTATCTGTGTTCAGATATCTCATTTTAAACACAATTTTACATGAACACATTCTCATTTATACTATTTTAGAAGACACATGAACAAGCAGAAAAACGGTTTGCCTTTTTAAGATAAAATGTAATTTAAATTATATGTATACATATATTATATGTCTATATATGCACTTATGAATTATGTATGCATATAAAATACAATGTCAGTAGGCATAGAGAAGATATATTTTAAAATTTGTATTATTTTTCTTTTCCATGTATAAAACATCCATCCTATATTCTTCTTTTAGGTTATCGCTAATCTGTGTTCAGGGAATGTAAATTTGCTTTAGGATCAAAGTAAAAAGTGATTGGGCAATAATAATTTCTCAGAGAATTATACCGAAATTCTTATACACATACATATAAACAGACATAAACACACAAACACACATGTAGATGACACAAAAGTAAAGTATCTCTATAAATACACATGCATGTCTCTATACACACAGAGACACAGACACACACAGACATAATTTATCTGTATGAAGTTATTTCTATCCACACAGAAAATTATTTCTACAATTTTTTGCCTAGACACAAAAAGTATATTCCCTGCATTCATTTTTTTAAAAAAGTATTTTTTGCATTTTAAAAGTTGTTTATAGATGTCTTTGGGAACAGCATCTTTATTGATTTGAGGTTGATTTATATTTTCATTATAATCTACTATCCATTATCTACTTTGTAACTCTCCTAATTTGATTGTGTATGTCATTCAGAATTTAATTACTTTATTTATTTAAATTAATTTAATTATCATAACTTCATTTTAGAAAACACAATTAGGACAATATTCTAAATATTTAAGGGGAATAATCTTAAGTCATACCATAGTTTTTTTTTAATATTTTTCAAAAAGTAACTGACTTCACAAACACCACCTAAAACATAATTTAGACAACTGAGAAACAGGCAAGTGTATATTAAAATGCTAAAATAAACACATTTATACAAGTACAAAGCAAAACAATGCTGATAAAAATGGTATACTTTATGAAAAATCATTTGCAATTCACATCAAAATAATTTAACATTCTCCATTATTTTAATAGTACAAGCTGTAACAACAGAAAAGGAACAAATACGCGCACACAATTTTAAAACCAAATCAGTTATAAGTGCAGAAAAAAGTAAGTACAAGCACTTGTAGTCCACACAAATGTTTTGGAATTGGCACCATCTTTCTAAAACATCTATATTCTATATAGATTTCTAATTACAACACCACCAGCAGCTGCCATTGAATTCTAGAAATACACACAATATACATAGTATATTTGTTCACATTGGGAAGATCAGTGAAATTTAGCCAACTATTTTACACATGCCTCATTTTTCAATAAACAGTAGAGATTCTCCCAGGCCTCAGACCCTCTTCAAAGGAAATTCTGATTTATCTTTATGCTTTCACTGATCTGTATTTTTTTCACAGTATAAAATTGTAAATGGTAACTATAGAGATTCTGACAGCTTGAGGGTTATTAATAAGCTGTTACTAAATGTGAACTCATATAATAACTTTGAAGTCTCCAAAACATGTACATTTTGCTGAGAGACTAACATAGGAAATGTTTTTTTTTTCTTAAAAACAATGTTTAATTCCTGGTTTGGAAGTCACACAACTGCAACAGAGCCATTATATGATTCATTTGTAGTCAATAATAGCTCCTAGTCTTCCTGATCACTTCCTGGTAACTTCCATAGTTTGGGAAAGACTATAACTTTCAAAGATTAGCACATTTGGGAATTTGCTTTTTTTCTTTGCTTCAGTCAAATTTCTTATGATTTTCCTCTTCATTTTGCCTTTCTGCTTCCTACCCTTAGCCCAAAAATATGGTTCTCCTAGTCCATCCATGGTCTTCTTCAGATGCCCTCACATCTCTCCCAAAATAGAAAGATGAGTGGACTGCTTAGTCAGTATAACTTAATCAAACCAGGTCTCTTTTTCTTTCCAGGATCAAACTCTCCTTTTGTTCATTTTGCTGATCCTTAGCATTTCACTACACTTTTCTTTCCTTTTACTCATGAAGGTCCCAAATGAATTATCACTGGGCACCAGGGACAAATTATTTTCAAGGAAATTCAATGAGCATAGGTACTCAAATGAGTTGTGAAGTTCACAGCCTAGCCCTAAAATAGATAATCAATTCTCTTTGTATTGTAGAGTTATTACTTGGAACCTGGTATTAGAATTGGCAAGAGACAGAGTTAGCATCATTCCAAAATAAAAGTTCTCAAGAATATGTTACTAATATTATGTCCAATGTACAATGTGTTCAATGAAATGGCAAAGGTTATAGAAATATAGAAAAAATACATCTCATTCCTTTCTAACTGGATAAATTATTTTTATTACATTTGATCACATATCATGTGAAGTTATCAGATGGAAATTTACTTGGATTAAATTTTAATTTCTAATGAAGTTTCTCATACATAAGGTGGTTTTAAAAAAATATGTCACTGAAAAATTAGAAAATAAACTTGATTATGGAGTTTTAAAAATGTTCTATTGGTCAATAGAAGGAAACTTACTATACTTGAGAAAAAAATGGAAACAAAGCTAAGTATTTTATGGAACAAATTTTAAACCATAAGACAGTAGAGCATATTCAGAAAGGTATCAATACCTAAGAAATCAAGATAGAAATCCCTAGGTGAATTCCACCTTTTTTGATGAGGATCCAGCAGTATTACTTCAAAATATTTACATTTGTTTTTCATGTAGAGGCAGACACTTGTTTCAGTGAAGATATGAAAGTTAGCTAGATTTTATTTGTTTCAAGAATCTCATTAATATTTGGGATTAGGGTGCTCTGATGATGTTATTGTCAAATCTGGCATAGGAATTTTGATTACTTTTAAATGAATATTTTAATACATTAAATAAATATTTTAATTAGCTTTTAATACTTCACATTAGGAGAGGTGATTTAAAATTTCAAATGAGAATAGATATGAAACATAAAGTCAGCAAGCAATGTATTTATTATACCTTTTAAAAGTGAAGAATGATACATTGTTTTACCAAATTTCCATTTCTCATTTTTTTTAAAAAAAGATGTGAAATAAAAAGTATTAAAATAAGAATCATGAACTAAAAGAAGCAAGTTCTATTTTATCTCTCTGCCAAAAATATACTTTTGCTTTACAGTAAATCTTTTTCATAAGGCTATCTTTAGTATAAGGCTGGGTCAACTGAATTTTAAGTTTATAGGACACCTCCTTTTATTACTAACTTTTAAAAATCAAATATATTTGGTACCTGAGGATAGCTGCAAGGGGGCGAATAAAGAGATGACAGTGGATTCAGGTCTTGAGTTATGATTTCTACCAGTTGGAATCTATCATAGCACACGTTTTTAAGTTAACTCTAAATCTTTTTTCTGCAGTATCTAAAAAGTGACAGTATGAAGTGCATAAAATAATATTAGTAATTGCTTTAAAAAGTAAAATATTAATAATTGCTTTGCCTTTTTTTGGAATGGCTAAGAAAGACTGTACTTGATATTAAGGTTCCTCTGTTTTAGTATTCTGTATTGCTTTGAAAAATCTACATTTGTCATAGTTCATAGCTGCCCTATTTAAGCAGCCAGGAAAGTTAAAAATCACTGCTCACTGGCACAGCAAGAATCTCTGCTAAGCCAACTTCACAGTTTTAAATTCCAGTGTATGAAGACTGTGTTAATTTTTTCAACAACAGTCTCTCCAATCATGACAATGTCTTCCTTGGGTCTATGAACCACTCTTCCAGTGGTGGGACTCAAAGGAACAGAGGAGCTCTTAGTGCATCAGGTTCTCGAAAGAAAGGAATGAAGAAGACCAAATGCATATTTTAATATTTTATCTGCAATACTAACGGAACAGCATTCATAAGGAGGAGTGCATGTGTATCATGAAAGAGCCAGGCTGGAGCGCAAAAATTATTATTAGAAAGTGAATTTCCAGCTACACAATGCACCCCAGTGAGGGAATTACAAAACAGTATTCCAGAAAATATTTTTTTGCTACTCCAGTATTGATTTGGCAACATGGTGAAATAGTCAAGAAATCTTCCACTGGTTTTCTCGGTTAATGAAGGTGAATCTGAAATAACTTGGTGGAATCCCAGATGCAGGCTTTTGGAAGAGTATTTCACAAACAAATTGGAAGGTCTCTGGTAGAAGCCCTAGGTACATGAGCTCAGCATTCACTGTCAAGTTGTGTGTTAGCATGGGCCACACTCAAGACGACGCCTCAGTCAATACTGGGCCCAAGTTACTGCTTTTAAAGGTCTTTAAAGGCAAAAAAGAAAAAGAAAAGAAAAAGGAGAGAGACGAAGGTTGAGATTTTGGTCCCAGATTGTGAGTTTGTTAGAAAAATGTACATTCATGTTTCGTGAATCAAAGACTCTTCTGGGAAAAGAATGCAAGTAAACAAACAAAACTTTTTACAGTTGCTTATGAACTCTGCTTTTCACCCTCCATTGCTATTTCACACTTGCTGCTTCCCTAGAGCAAAGCACTTGGTATATAACTGTTTGAACAAACTCTGTCAGCTCTCAAAAATACAAGCAGTGTTTCTTAAAAGCCCACGTTTTCTAAGGCCACTAGAAGAAAATCTGCCAAAAAATTTGTAGTTGATGTCTTCGTCGATTGTTGTGAGATAGCACTATTCATCTTTTGTTTCCATGACCGGTGTACTTGGCGTCTTTTACCTCAGGCCCCACCGGCTGGGTGACTGAGTGTTACTGCGTGCGCCTGTGGAAGAGCCGAGGGCTCTGCTCCGCACACGGGCCCCAGCGTGGATCCAGTGACATTCACAACGACGAGGAGCTCTGAGTGTAATCTCGTATGATCAGAGTGTCATATTTGGGAGACGACGGGATACAGAGGGCCGACTCAGACACTGGCGAGGTGGGGGTTGTACTGCCCGAGTCCACCGAGTCTCTGAAGGGGGACGGCGGGGTGAGGGCAACCAACTCCTCCAGGTCCGGCTTCCCGGGTGCAGCCTCAGGGCCGGCCGCGGGGGGCTCTTGGGCAGCAACCCCTGTCGGCGGGGCCCCGGCCGCGGCCTGCGCACCGCCCGTGACCTCGATGGCCGGCAGAGGCTGGATTTCGGCGAACGTCGTCATGGTCGTGGGCAGCTGGATCTCTTTGGGGATCAGGTAGGACGAGCAGAGCGGGGCACCGCCGGGGCCCGGAGCCGCAGTGGACAGCATCATGGAGTTGAGCTCGCTGATGTTGGCCGTGAAGCGAGTCACCACGCTGCTGATCTGCTCCAAGAGCGAGCCCTGCGAGGAGCTGCTGTGCGCCGCGGGCTCCGATTGTAGCGACGGCACGTCGTCGTCCGTGCGGCCGCCAGAGCCCGCGCGGTGGCTCAGCGTGCTGATGGGCGAGGGCGAGCGCGGCCGCCCGGGAGCCGCGAAGGGCTCCTCAGCCTCCGCCACATCGTACAGCCCCTTGGCGCTGGCGTCGGGGGGCTCAGGGCCGCCGGGACCCGCGCCTGCGCAGCTCGCGCTCCCCGCGCCCCCAGCGGCCCCCGCGGCCCCCGGGCCCACGCTGCCCGCGCCGGCGCCCAGCCCGCGGCTCTCCGTGCTCTTGGGGAAGGGCTTGATGACCGCCGTCTGGTTGGGGTTCTCCTTCTTGTTGATGTGGACCGACAGCCGCTGCCACAGGTGCTGTCCCCTGCTGCTCTTCTCGTTTTGAGCCCAGGTAACGGATTTGCCATTAGAGCTGTGGAGACAGAGAGGAGAGGTGACTCAGCGAGGTTGGTGAGTGAGGGGGCCTTCCATGCTGCTTCCCCAGTGGTGGGTGGATACAGGCCCAGAGCTTGAGGAGCTTTATTTGTCCTTTCAGGAAATAAAGGATCAGAAGGGCATCATGGGAAGGGACTTGGGACTTTGGAAGTGGCATCTGCTTGTTTTGAGTTAAAGGCTGCTTCTTTTAATCTGGCCTTGGGGCTAGAATTACTGTGAACCTGTCAGAGGGGTATTAGGACACAAGAGCATTTATCAGGTTTCTTTCCGAGTTCTGATTCCGCCCGTGCAGTCAGGAGCTGTTTATACTGCAGGTGCAGATGCCAGGGTTTGGAGTTTTATGTCCATCTGCAGAAGTTACTGATATCTGGTGCCAGGGATGGGCTTCCATTCGATGGAAACATTACAGCTGGGACCTAAACTCACACATAGCCCTAAGAGAGGAGGGAAGATGTGAAAGAATCTAGGGTTACCAGAAAGTAACAGTGGTTCCAGTTCAGCTTTTATCCTGCAGGCTCGTATAGATCCAGCTCTATATAACTAGGGATTTCTGCGTGAACTTCCAATTTTGAACACAGTTTTATTTAGTCTGGCCAACCTCCTGGAAAGTGCATTTTCAGAGAAGACACATTCAAAATTTTCATTAGTTAGAATTGTTCTGGTTCACAGAAATTCTCCTCACAAAAGTGTTTTTAGCCCTAGAATTTGAGTAATAATTCTTCAAGAGAGAGAGCAATATATTGCCTTTGGCACCAAGCGTAATGACCTCAGATTAGGGATTTCATGCCTTTTTTTTTTTTTGAAGGCCTTTCTCTTTCCCAAGAAGTTCTTGTTTGGTCTCTGTTCTGGCTCTGGAAGCTGCTGTAATGAAGATGAATATGGTGGCTCAATCTCAGTGTCTGTACCTTCCTTACCACCAAAACCTGACCTGTCAGCCTCCAAAGTACATTCCCTCTGTCAGAAACCTCATTTAGCCAGAGAATATGACCTGACCTGCAGGGATATTACATAGAGTGAGCCTGGTGTGATTCCGCATCACAAATACATACAAGATCTCTGTAATTCGGGGTCTTTTAATGCAGACAGCTCTCTGTTCTGGGACTGTGACCAAGATCTAGCCTTGGGTAGTCTAAGAACAAGACTTTGAAGAACCCAATTCTATCATGTGAGCCAGGGGTTGTTAAATTTAACTGTTTATAAAATGCACCTAGGGCATTTGTCAAAATCACTAGCTTTGTCCCAGGAGATTGAATGTCTAGAATGGGTTCCATTTATGGATGCTTTTTACAAGAACTCTGTTATGTGACTTGGAAGTGACTTGGAAGCAGACATTTTGCAAACTGAGAAGCAGTGACAGAAAGCTGTCCCCTTTTTTTCTTCCCAGTTCTCATTGTTTCCTTGGCCTTCTTGAAGAAGAGGTTGGTTGCCTTTGCTAGGCAGGGATCTTATCCCTACTTGGAACACAACTGCCTTCAGTTAGCCTGATTGCACCTTCCAGAGCCACTCCGTGTGAGACACTTGCTCCCTTGATTACAGTCTACCGTTTCTACAGCCCGTTTGACAACAGTCTTCTTGCTTTTTTCCAATGCTGCTTACTACTTCATCTGTCCCTTTCCGGTCTTCCTTTCTTTGCTCCTTCCTGTATAATCTACCATACATATGGCAACGCCGTATTCTTCAGAATTCTAGATTGTGAAATGTCCCTTTCCTCCAGCCTTCTTCTCAAAGGATGAGCAAATCATTTCCAGGTATGGAGGTTGCTATGCATTCATAGTAGAAGTGGCTCTGGCAAATGTTTGAGTTTTCTAATACACTATCAAGATTTGTTTTTCCATTTTGCATTAGCCTGCTGTCATAGAAGAAGTGGGCCAGATTATTTAAGGGATTTGATTGAACGGACTGGTTGCCAACTACTCCCTTTCTCCCCTACCAGCAAGATAGGAAGCAAGCATTTTAGGAGGGGCAATTACTTTTTCAGGTCACCAGGCCCCTTTTAATACAAACCATGGGGTAGAAACCAGAAGCATAACGGGATTTATTCTACCATACTTTACCCTAGGGATGCTTTTGCTTCCAGCAGAGAGCTTTGGGGAACACCTGCTTTTAAAAATCTCTCTCCCTCTCTCAAAATGCTTTTAGTGTAAACTAGTGAGCATAACTTTGGATAAGAGCAGTGAAAGTCTTTCCAATCACACATAGTCATGCCCCAAAACATGATAGCATATTGAAAAACTTGTGGGTGAATGTATGAGAAGAAACTCTCCCCTCCCCCCTCTTTTCTTTCCTTTTTTCCTTCCTTTCTCCCTCCCTCCCTTCCTTCTTCTTTCTCTATTTTTGTATTTCTCCTTGCTTGAAGAAAGCTTTCTTAATGTCACCCTCAACTAAACTAGATTCCCACAGCACATGAATTTAGTTGTTTAGTAAGTTTGCATATATTGATTTCATCTGCTGGATGGAAGGTACAGGCAGAGGGTTTATTGTTTCCTGTTATGTTCGTAATGCCCACTACATTGTCTAGAACATTGCAAATGTTCAGTAATATTTTGGAGTCAGTAATTAAGTGGATAAATGCATTCAGTCTTATAATTTATAATTTCTTATGATTAGAATCAGGTTTATGTCATGGATATATCTACATGTTTGGTAGCTTTCATTAATCAGTGGTACTCAGTGTATACAGATAAATAATATTCCATTAACTGTGAAAACCATCTTGATATCTATATTAAAAATCATGAAGGAATATTTTGTCATACATATGTATCTGTTTTATTGAAATTTGTCAGTGATGAAAGCTTATTGAAGCAGTGTGGGTAAATGAGGTAAGATAGGATGGATACACACTGTGAATCTCAGATCTGACCCTGATGTTGGGGATGTCATAACACCTTTGAGCTTATTTCTTTATTGGAAAAAAAATGGAAGAAATAAACATCAGTTCACTTCACATGATTTCTGGATGGAACCAAAAGAATCCTACATATGAAAATAATAAGCATAAACATACAGGGATTTATTCATTATCATCAAACTTCTAGTTGTGATAAGATGTGTTTATTATTTAGGCTGATAATTTCTTTTTCAAAATTGACATTGTTTCTTCAAGTGCCCTGAGGTAACTGGTAAGTAAAAAGAAAGAGAACTTTTACTTTTCCCCACTGCATATATATTGGGTGTTACAAAAGAGGAAGAATTAAGAAGTTTAGAGAAGAGAAGCAGGACATAATGGTTTGCTACCTCTGGGCAGGCATCAAAAAATACTTCTTGCTTTTTTCTAAATACTGATGAACTCTTTTTAAAACTGTACTATATAATCTAATGTCTTCCCTTATTTATTCTTTATTTCTGGAATTAAAAAACCTCAGTGTGATTTAAAGATTAGGTTTTTTTTTTTTTTTGGTTGATTGGGTTTTGTTTATATTTCAGGTCTGCCCAAATTCTCAAAAGTTTATTCTTTCTCTTCTTCCCTTCCATGTAGGACACTTAAATAATTTATTAATTTCAAGCAGGCTCTAAATGTCAGCTCAGTGACCTCTCACAGTTTCTCTAATCATCGGCCCAAACATGAAGAAATTAGAGCATTCTGCCACAGCGTGCCATCTTTAGGGAGCAAACATTAATAGAGAGAAAGAGTTTAACGATCAAGAAGTCTGTGGGATTTATAATTTTCAGGTTCATATTAAGTGAAAGTTGTTTTTCCCAGAATTTTAGTGTTGTATTAACAGCATATAGAGGAATTACATTTTTTAAATTTTGCTGAATTAAAAAACAGTCAAATCTTAAGCTTTTTTTGGTGGCATGGTTTCTTAGTACCATCATAACTTAGGTTTTAGGGCATCAGAGTACTACAATCAAATACACCCTCTAAAACTTAAATTATTTTTATTAAAAATAGTCTTCATTACTGATTCTTGTTTGTGTATTTTGGATTAATGGGTAGCCAGGATGAAGATGTAGTATGATTATGAGCTTTCTAACATAGAAAATGAAAAACATAAGAAAAACTTGAAATGTCATTAGCAAATGACATTAGCAAATTATGCCTGTAGAGGAACATCAGAAAAAATTAGTTCAATGAAAGAACCTCATAAATTAAAAACATTATAGGCAGAGAGTTTGCAGTGGCAGTTCCATTTCTGGTAAATTTTCTTAAGCTTTTTATGAATATATTTTGATTTCCATGATTTGCCTTCAGTGAAAAAGTAAAGTAATAAAGTTTTGAAAAAATGTTGAAGAATTTGATGTTGTTTATAGTAAGACATCCATGATAGGTAAAGGAATTTCTTCCTGAGCTTTGCTGAAAACTTGACATCTTGCTTTTGAAAACTAAACTGAGAAATACACTGTACTATGTAAGAAAATGGTAGAATCATTTATGTAAATTTTCTCAGTTATAGCATAAATATTTGTAAATAGCTATCTTGTTGACAATTTAAATAGCCATGACAATATATGTATTAGAGATATATGCAGAGAGAAAAACACTTGAGTAAAAGTAAAGTCAAGAAATTACACAATACAGACATAATAATCAAAACAATATATTTGCATAGTGGTTTATAAAGTACTTTTAGGAACATTCTAATTGTCAAAAGTAGATAAAACTAGTATCTTTATTCACCTTTTCAAAGATGAGGAAACCGAGGGTTAATACCATCTCCTGATTTTCAATTCCAGTTTTCATGATGTTATATTGTGTACTGTATATTGTTATATTGTATATTGTGCATATTTTCTTTTTGAAGTAATGTCCTTATTCTATAGAAAAGCCTCAGGTACTGTATCTGGAGTATATCTCTGTACTTCTTATTCATACACTAACATAGCCTAATAGCACTGTATGTCTCTTTTTGGTCATTAAATCAAATAGCACAGGTTAACTAGACACCAACACTTGTCAGAGATAATGACTGGATGCCTTGATGATCAAGGCACTAGAAGCCTACATCCATATAGATAATATGTGACAATAGTCAGCTTCATTTTTTTCACGTGTGATGCAATAAAACACTTTTCCTGTGGATAGTTCTAATTCTTTTATTTTCTCTCTGATTTATTTTGGGATTCCATTAAATAAGATTATGTAATTGTGGGGATAACATTAAATCTGGAGTATTTACAAAATTGTGATATTTCTAATGTTGACAACAAATGATATGTGATTGTTTTGGAAATGATTTTTATTTCTCAGTGCTTTTTGTTGCTATGGATGAGAATTGCTAACTGAGACATCTCTCAAAAAGGGTAAAATTGAATTCAAGAGAGAATATAGATATAGAAGATAACTAATACTATGAATTATTAAGTTATATTGATTGATAGAAATATGTTTTTTTCCTTTCCCTCTGACCTTACAATGAGAGAGCAGGTGGGTAAATGGAAAGATGATAGGGGGAAGGAAAGTGAGGGATATCAATGGAGTATTGAAATAAGAAGTCAGTTCATTGGGCTTCAGGAGGACAAATCATAAGAGACTCAAAACTTTACAAAGGGGAAGAGGTATTTCCAGCAAGATTTCTCAGAGAGAGCTGTCTTCCTAAGGAAGATCCATGTATCCTTTTTGAGTAATGGATAGTTTATGATGAAACATGATGAGAGTGATAGTTATTGCCCTCCATGAAGAATATCAGTGACAATTCAGAAATACACAGGGAATATGCAAGCAAGGTAGTCCAGTTTGACCATGTAGGAGTGGAATAGAAGTTAAAGCATCAGAAGCTAAAATATTTGAACTGTTTTGTCTGCTATAAAAATTCTTGC
Source organism: Heterocephalus glaber (assembly GCF_000247695.1). The sequence continues at coordinate 1,621,181 of NW_004624845.1, read as the reverse complement.
TGGATACCCCCAACTACAAGGATCTACTTTATTAAATTTTTTTTGGTATCTGAATAAGTCTAAAGAAACTGAAAGTGTTAATAAGGATTAAAATGATTAAAATGAATAATTGATAATTTGAAATAGGAAGAAAAGGCCCAAAGGGGTAGGGGAAGTGGGAGGGGAAGGGGGAAGGAAAGAAGGGAGAGGAAAAACTATGAGAAAAAGAAAAAAATGGAAACAAAGTCTTTGTAAATAGGGAAGGGTGGAGGGGGTGAAAGGAGGACAGGGCATGGGGAAAAAATAAGAACCAAGATACATCATGTACAGGTACAAGTACCCAATGATAAATGTAAATGTATTGTATACCTAAAATGTACCAATAAAAGAATTTAAGGGAAAAAAAGTAATTAATGTGGACTTCTTACTAGCATCTGGAACAGATATGTATTCTAACATAATTAGACCAAATAAATGGGCTGATTATTAGATTCAAATGTAATCTACATGCTTGATCAATATTTGAATAAATGGCTTCTTTTGTTATTCTTCATCCATAAAAAATATGTTATTATTTAATGTTTTATTTAATCTTCTTTTCCTAGCTCAGTAAGAATAGTTTGAATGCAGGCCCTGTGTTATTGCATATCTTAAACCTTTACTTCAGCTTTATCAATTTACTTTGATCCTAATTTAGCCCCAGTACTGGTTCTACTTGAGAAAATGTTGAGACTTAACTAATATTTGTTCAATTGATTAGTTTTTCACAGATTAAGGGAAAAAACTAAAAAGAGAAAAACTGACGAGCAAAATACTTGTGTTAGGGTAGATTCAAGATGTTGTTTTAGTAGTACAGGGATACAATATTGAGATAATAATCCGTGTAACAAAGAAGAAAATGGAAAGAAATGTTTTCATAGGAAAACTGTGAAAGAAAAGACATTTGTTTTGCCTATTAGGCTTTTCTTGTTGGTATAAGAGGAATTAAAAACATAATGTTGCTACTGAGGAAAGAAGTTTCAAGGAAAGAGTTGCAAATTAGGTGGGGCTTAATGAAGCCTAAAGATTGAGGATATTAACATAGATAAACAACATGGATAGCCAACTAATAGGTGTATTGTCTACATGGTTTAGAAGCTAATTCTACATGGCTAATCCCAGAAAGCCCTTCCCACAGAGCTGGGAAGTTCTGTGATAATTCACCCAGACAATATTTCTTACAAAGCCTTTAGTACCTAACAAAAAATCCTTGTGGAGGGAGAACCACTCAGTCCTATTTGATCTTATCTTTGCTTTACCAGCAACAGAAGCCTTTTCCGAAAGTTGCATGTCCACCTGGATGGGTTTTTAAATGCCTAATGGTTCAAGCACTGTCGAATCTCCCCCAGGGTCCTCATGAAGAGAAAGAATTTTAACTATGATGTGACACAGGGGCTTGTACATTTTGTTGAGATGTGGCAGTTTTCTTTCCCAAGTTAAGCTTTGTTTGATTCAGAATTCAGTTACCTGAACTCAGACTTTAAATTACTCCTTATCCTGACATTAAACTTACAAGTTTTAGGTAAAATCATTCAACTAAGATTAGAAGTTTTAGTTTTGTGAGTTCTTTTTTCCAAAGCAGGAAATGAATATTTTTTAACAATCACAGTAAAACAAAAATTATAATTTAGGAAAGAGATAATGAAATCAGACACAGCTATTTTGTATTTGTAGGCTGGCGCAGCCAAGAAAACTTTGTGGAAGAATTTAACTTGATTCAAACCCTTCAGAAAAACATGGGCTTAGAGACCTGAGTGTGGTGGAACATGCCTATAATCCCACCACTTAGGAGGCTGAGGTAGAAGAATCACTGAGTTTGAGGCCAGCCTAGGCTACATAATGAGTTCAAGGCCAGCTTGGACCACACAGTGAGATGGTAAGAGACCCTGTCTCAAAAAACCAAAACAAACAAAACCCCCCTAAAACATAGGTTTGGGATTGGTGGCAAACAAGAAACTCCTGGAAGAGTAATTGTTCCTATTTCAATAGAACATTGTTGCTCACAAGGTATTTTCACCTACATTATATTTGACTTTCACAAGAGCTGTCTGACATAGAACTTTTCAAATGTTACCTTTGTGCAAGTTAGCGTTAAATGCATGTCCTGTGCTCATTATGATGCCTGGTACAGAGGAGGTGGGCTGGGAGTCAAATGAAGTGAATTATATAATCTTAAATGCTTGCTATGGACAGGTATTAATAACCTGAGCTACAGATGTGAAAATGGAAGTCTATAGAATTTAGCTAAGTTGCCCAAGTCAAAGTAAATGACAGAACACTACCCCAAGGGATATAAAGTATAATGGTGATAAATCATTAGATGTAGGAAGCCTATTTTGTATATCTTTGAATTTATAGTATGAGACATAATGACTTAGGTATAAATGATGACTAAATATTTCTAAATGTAAATAAATTTGTGTTGAATCATTTCATAATAATTCAGTAAATATGGAATTAGAAGTAATTGATTTAAATTTTCAGAGTACTTAGCTTTGCTGAGTAACTTTTGCCTACGTTTCAGTATTACTTACCTAATAGGGATGCAACAAGAGTAAGTAGACATAATTGCAAGATTTTATCCATATCTGGAGGTGAATCTACCAGTAGGAAGCATTTTCAAAAATTTACTTTCCCCTGTAAAGTATACAAATTTGTATTTGACTATGTACGTGGTAGCCTGCTCCCTTTTTGGCTTGGCATTTGTTATGTCAGAAACCTCTTTGATTTCCTTCTACCTTATTACAGCAAATCATAAGCTATCAAATATATTTTCTCAAGTAAAATACATGCAAATTTATGTATATATTCATATATAACTAATATGTTACAAAATTATGTGTGTATGTATGTGATTTTGTGTGTGTGTGTGTGTGTGTATGTGTGAATTTGTGTGTATGGTATATTCCCAAAATATATATTTCATAGTCAAGGACAGCAGCCTTGCAAACAACTTTGACTAGCTCCTCCCTTTCAAAATTAAACAGGTGTTAGATGAAAAGACAATCGAACAGAAACTGAAACAAGAATGTCATGACCTGTAAGCACTCCTATTACTATTTTCACAGGCTCAAGAGAAGATTGTCCAATAGTAACATAAATATACTCTCAGTAATTAAATTAAAAGTAATTGAATTAAATTAAAGACTAAATAAAAGACCATACAAATAAAGCACTTAAAACTGTGTCCAGTGTATCTAAATATCCAGTAAATGTTGGATGCTTTTATAAGTAACCATGCGAAAGTATGAATTTTAAAAGCGGGAACATATTAACTTTTACTTTTACTTATCTAAATTGATTTTTATAAAAATAACCATGGTGGCCAGATATAACACCAAAACTTCAGTACTAGTAATACTATCTAAAATTAATGAATGTATGCTAAATGTTGTAGTTGCATAGTCTCATTTAGTTTTCACAGCACTATAGTAAGAGAAGTGTTACATTGTCTTCATTTTACAGAAAATGGAGATTAAACTGATCACACCCTGGCTAGTGCCTGAATCAGATTTTAAGATCCCTTTAATTTCAGAATTTTCATGAAACTGCTGTAATACTTAAGTTGTTTGATATTCTTGAACCTCATTTTTCTCACCTATACCATGAAAAGGAATAATAGTTTCCTTATATGTTGTTGGGAGAACTTAATGCATAACATGTATAAAGGAACTTAATATGTATAGTGTCTAATACATAGCAGTTATAGTACTACTGGTAATCATTACTACCATATTAGCCTTATGTTTTTAGATCTCTGAATATAAATTAGAATATTAATTTGAAGTTGACTTTGGAGAGGAGGTAAATGAATACTACTGCAGAATTACTAATCTATTGCTAAGCAACTAGCTGGCCTCTACTGTAATACAAAGGCAGAATCTCTCTCTTTAGACCCTGATGCGCCTATCCTTTCTGAAGACTCAAATTAGATTTGTTGTTATTTGCTTTCAGTTACTCTCTAGTTTATTTTTTTCTCAGTTTTTATTTTTGTAGTAGTACATGTTTATAGTGCATAATTATTACTGGTCTAAAATACAGTTTATGATATGAGATAAAAAGTTAATCTGAGGCATATATTGTCCTGTGGGAGAGGAGTTTCATATTAATTGCAGTTATTAGTTTTTCTGACTTTGTTTCCTAATACGCTACAGATTTTCAAGGGCCTTAATCATATCTTACTCATTTATCTACAGAGTCTTTTTTGGGGGGGCTCATAGTAGGTGCTTAGTGAATAAGCTTTATGTGAAGTAAGAAATAATGCAAGCAAAACAGTTTTAACATACGTTATCTTTTGGGGCTACCTTTCAAGTCTGAGATCCTATTTAATTTAACAATTACTATTATAACATCACTGTCACTAGATTCTCTAAAGTTTCAATAAACATTTTTACCCACTAAAATTAGATATAGCATATAGTTGGAGAAAATCACTTACTCTAATGATTGAAATTAACATGACACATTACTGATACCATAAAATAGTAACGATAAAAATTTTCTTTTTGTTCATCATAAAAATAACTCCTTACCACTCTCCTTTCTTCTAGCACTAGTGGAGGACTACTGATCTGTCAGTTTTTCTTGAATAAAGAAGCCCCTTTTCCAAGAGAGACTAGGAAGTGCAGAATTTGTAAGATTCTTCTTCATGGAGCACAGCATGAGCACATCAGAATGCAGACTCCCCCCTCAGGTAGGCCCATGGCATGTCCCTGCTGAGGCTGGAGGTGGTAATATTCATTATTGAGGTTATCCTCATTCCAGAGGGTGGAACTTCTTGGTATGAATTCACATAATAACAGAGTTTAAGGAATTTCCAGTTCTTTCAGCACTTGCCTGTCTAGGGCTGTCTTTCAGTTTTCCTGCAATCAGTAAGATTCAGCTCTTAAAAAATCCCTTAGATTGTCCACTTTGAACATACAAAAAGGCAACATATTATATTATATTCAGACAGAAGAAAATCTTTTTCCTATAATGGGAAAACTTTAACATACTATTTTACAAAGCTAGAGTGTTGTTAAGTACATACAAAATTCTCATTTCTTTCTCAATGAAGGGGTGGAGTGAGGATGGCAGAAGTGAGGGAGCATCTGTTAAAGCCCTGACAATGTTATAGATGAACTAATAGCCCAGAACTTTTCTTCTCTCCTATGACTCCTGGCTTTAGGAGAATCATCCCATACAATTATGTAGTCCTGTTCATTCTATTGTTTCACCATAGGAAATTTAGGTACATGAGACAGTGAACAATTCTTGGTTTTTTGGGGTTAGTTGAGCATCCCTAGGACTGGATGTTCAGTAAAGGCCACAGAACCAGCCCAGATCTCTGCAGAGTAAATGTGAGGCTTGACTAAGGGAGCAGCTGGGGGAGATGTGAGGGTGTGTTACAAAGAAAGCTTTACTAGTTGATACTAAAAGTACCAGCAGTCACCTCACATACACAGTTATCTTTTCCCCAGCACTTCAATTCTAGAGTAAGAAAATTGTGATTAATTACCATAGTCCTTTACTTAGAAACTATTTTTATGTAAGTTATTTCCTTGATATATTTTCTCTCAATACTCATTTTAACCTTATTACTCCCAGATAAATGTTATTGTGTGTATATTCATGTGATCAAATAAGAAACTGGAGAGCATAACAGACACAAAGGGCTTGTGAATGTTGCTCCCCCCGCTTTGTATGTCTGCAGAACATTTCTGTTACCTGAAGGAAAGCTTTTTTAGAGCACTGAAGGACTCAACCCAACTAACCCCATCAGATTTTTAGTGCTAAAGAAATGAGAAGGAAAATAAACTAGAAAGGATCATTTGTTCCCAATTAACTCTGCCTATCTATGGGTCTGAGATCATTACTTCCACAAAATAATCTTTTCCCCTCTTCCCCAGCAGGACATATCATTGTCATAAGTGTTGGCAACTACCTTTCCTATACCCAAACAAGGAAACAAAAGTTATGTGGAATTTTGCTGCTGTAGAAAAACTTGGACCATTCCTGGAGCAGCTGTATTGAGTTACCTTCCTCTCTAGATCTGGATTTGACCCAAGGAAACATAGTCTGTATGATTTGGTGTCTGTTTACATCCTGTGATCCATCCTGTCTGTACTCCCCACTCCCATTCTCAGTCAAGGCAGCCTTGAGCAAATTTAATGTCTGAACTAATCGGATCTGAGAGTTCTAAGCATTAATTGAACATTCCTGTGAACATTACATGACAGAGTTGAAATGTAATGGTTTTACCACAAACAGATCCATGTCATCTTCTAGATAGGTGGATTATTTCAAAACACCAGTTTGCAGACTCACTAAATTGAAAACTTATTATCGAACAGATTTCTAGGTTCTATCATTCATGATTTTTCCAGTATGTTTAATAGGCAGTCACTTGTTCTGAGCTTTTAGATTTCAAATCAGAAGTTACTTGGGATAGATCCCTTGAGCCCTCATATAGTGCAGTCAATTTTGCTTTATCCACCTTGTTGCAGTGATGTCTGTTCAATTTGCAAGTACAAGAATTAGGTCAGTTTGTAACCTAAGTGAAAGAAACCAGGAGTTCCAATAGCAGTCTGTTGAGTTACTCCAACAGAATAATCCAGTCAGTCCTACCTTCCAGAAACACTGAGATCCAAAGATAGCTGTACAAAGAGATTATGAGCAGAAGGCCAGTAGTACTCCCCATATATGCATATATTGTGATATGTGTGTGTGCCTAAACATGTGTACACACTCTCATTGGCTTGTCTCTGAGAGCCATGGATAGAATTGGCCAACCTTTTGGCCAGAACTACTATTTATCGTTGCTCAGACTGTGCACTGCATAGTTTTGGGAACCATTTCACAGACTACTATGTGAATTGCCTCTAACAGTTGTGCCATGCAGTGGTCTTTGAAAGGAGTGACTCATTATTTTGACAAAAAGAAGGAGCCCACCACTGAGAAAGCAAACACAGTGTTCTGGGATGAAATTTTAACAGAATTCAGTGAGATCGTCTTCATGTTATGCAGCTGGGTCTCAAGCTCTACTCTCAGCAGATGCAAACACATATGGACACACTCTACTTTCTGGTCTTCTCTCTTTCTCTAATCCAGGGTGATGTGCAATAGTTTTCCTCTACACTTCTGTATCACAGATGAATTGGGAAATACCACAAAAAATTAGAAGTGGAGAGGTAGTTTGTGTTAAGTGATTTCTCAACTTAAGGCTTCTCGAGCATTCTGGAACTGCTTAACTGTCTCGATTGCCTTTATCTGCAGAGCCCTTTTGTTGAAACCCAGTCCCATGCAAATAAGCACGTTCATTTCATGCAACACAGCTCAGTTAATGCTTATAGTTCTAAATTCCCCAATTTAGCGAGAACAACTCAGTTGGAAGTGCCTAGTACAAAGGAACATGCATAGCGCAGCAACAGGGAATATTCATCAACAACACAAGAAAGTAAAGGAGCTGCAAAGGTACAGTAGCTAGAGGAGGATGAGCTTTACTGATTTCAGTTCAAGAAAAGTCTGTTGCCTATACAGTCCACTGGTTTGCTCTTGGCTGTGAGATGTCGTTACATTCAAAGTAAATCATATTAATTTCCAAGCTTGTCTGGCATCAGGAGCTGGAGTGTTCCCTCAATTGCGATCTTTCCCTCAAAACCAATCCTAAGCTTTTGGATTTGTTTTATTAAGTGATTGAATAGCCCTGAAATGTGAATTTCCTCTAATCTCTTTCACTTTGCAAACTCCAAAAGCATTAGATCAGTAAGTTAAAACTCAAAGAGGACTGACTTAGCTAAGGCTTCAGACATGCAAAGCGCACAACCCTGAGGGATAGCAGCATCTGGGACAGGAGGCTCCCTTTACTTCACACGAGGATGGCATGAGTTTTACAAATCAAACACACACAAAAAAACAGTTGTGGCCCAGATTGGATACACAGTATGGGACGCATAGTTGAGAGAGGACCCAGACCAGGGAGCCACCTGTTCCTCTAGCTTGCATACATTTATGTCACACCACCTCAAGCCACTCACAGTTTGCTTACCTGCTCATTGTTGCTCTCCCACCATTCCCCATACTCCCTTTGGGGGTGAAACACTCTATTTCCGACTTGTGCTGGGCCAGTCTCCTGTCTTTGTACCTGGTGAGCATGAACAAGGACAGGAGCAAATAGAAAGGCGTGATTGTGTGCTTTAACTGCCAGGCTGAGAAGGAGTCATGACCACAGAGAGGGTCACCTCATGCCAAAATAGGCATTCTTGCTTCTCAGTGCATTGCCTGACCTTTGATACTGATTCCACATTTGTGATGGTGTTTGGAAAAATATTGAGCATGATTTTAATACTTCTGGATGAAACCACATGTAATCCATCCCTTTTTTCATTCCTGATTAATTTGTGAATTCATCATGTCTTAATAGTCAATTGTAAAAGGATGCAAGTTCTACCATGTAAAAAAAGATGCATATTAATCATTAATTACAACCAATTTAGCGCTTACCAGGTATCAGACACTATTCTAGAACATTACTTAAGTTTAATACTGTCAGCAGACCTATATAGTAGAGGCTTTGGTATTATTATTTCCATGTAACTGATGAAGTAAAGGTTAAGTAAATTGATCAAAGGCAAACAAAAGTGGTTGGGCTGGGCTTTGAAAATAAAGTCAAAATTTATAATCCACACTTTAGTCCCTATAATGTGTTGGCTTTCATTATTTCATTATCAATTTTGTTGATTTTTTTATGGTACCAGAAATTGAACTCAGAACCTTGCGCTTGCAAAACAGGTGCAGTGTCACTGAGCTAATTTCCTGACCGTCATTATCTGGGCTTTTAAAAACTAAAACTTATCCTAATCAAACTTCACTTAGTGTTACTATGTCTGAATATTGTGTTAGACATTTGTAATACCAAAAGAGAGAAGATATGTTACTTGAATATGAAAGTTTCTTGTAACTATTAAATTAAAGCCGATAGTCAGTATTGGATTGCTTGCATTTTGGAATGTGATCCACTAGCTTTTGTATTAGAATTAGCAGTTTGGCTCTCCCACAGGGTACTAAGTATTTCATCTAAAATAAATAAGCCAGGCACAGTGGCACATGCCTGTAATCCTGAGAGGTGGAGGGAGAAATATCACAAGTTTGGGCTTAGCCTAGGCAACTTAGTGACACCTGTCTCTAAATAAATAAATAAATAAATAAATAAAAAGGACTCGATATGTAGCTCAATGTGAAGGTACTGGGTTCAAGTCCCAGTACTTCAAAAGAAAGAAAGGGGAAGGAAGGATGGAAGTAAAGAGAAAGAAAAGGAAGAAAGAGGGAGGGAGGAAGGGAGGGAAGGAAAGATAGATTGGGTGATTCCCAATATTATTTTCCTACAAGATACATCAAGATGAGTCCTTATGCATCAATGACAGTTTTTTTTGTTTATATTCTTTTACAGACATGATCTCTTTTACTTGTCAATTTAAATCTGTTGGGTAGATAGAAAACCACCATTCTTCCCATTTGCTAATTTAAGAGACCAAGACTTACTTCATCAAAGTCACAAGCCTATTAGTAGAAAAGAACTTTTCATTGAACTTTCAGGGATCCATGACTGAGGTTTTAGTATCTTTTCACCTATAAAACTGGAGCCTGATATGATTCCAATTCATCTGTGTTTCTGGTATTCAACAGGCAATGAGTAAAATAACCAATTTGGACAGTTCTATGGTCTGGTGTTTTGCAGACCCCCAAAATTCCTAAGTTGAAGTCCTAATCATTAAGGTAATCATATTAGGAGGTGGGACCTTTGAGAGGTGATTAGGCTATGATGGCATTGCCCTCATCAACTGGCTCTATCCCTTTAAAAAAGAAACTTCAGGGAGTTTCCTTGCTCCTTTCACCAGGTAAAGACATAGCAAAAAAACACCATCTATAAACTTTAAGTGGACCTTAACCAGAAACTGAAGTGCCAATTCTTTGATTGTGAATTTCTTATCCCCCAGAACTGTGAAAAATAACTGTTGTTCATAAGTCACACAGTTTTGGGTAGTATTGTAGCAGCCTGCACAAACTAAGACAGGGAAGGAGCTTATGGTCAGCAGGAAATTAGGAAAAATGGTTGGGGAGCAGTGAAATTCTGAAGTCAAGAAGCTCAGACAGAAGAGAGTATTTATTCCTTTAGGGAAATCTTACTTTCTGATCCTGGCAATTATAAAGTGATGAGAGGAGCTGTGGTATCATATATATTTAAATAACATTTACAATATAATGGAAAAACTCTTCCCTTACCATTTAATTCCTTCAAGAAACTCAATAGGGTAATTGATATCCTCACCCTTTAGATAAGGAACTGTGGCTCAAAAGGTTTCATACTCCATCGCAGCCCCTTAGCTAGTAAGTCACATATGTGGGATGATTAGAAACCAAATGTTTTACCTCCAAATCTCATGCTCTTTATTGACACCTTACTTTTTTCTTCATTGTGTGCTAATAAAAAACCCTTATTGAAATAGTTTGTTAACACATTTGAAAGAAAGGTCATAAATAAAGATAATAGTGTGTACTTAGTAGAGGTAGGTTTGGAGCATAAAATAAACTTATTTTTTAAAGGTCAAATTTGACTACATAACAGCTAAGTAGAATAAATCACCCTTCAGGGCCTCTGATAACATGAAAACTGAATGCCCTTCCACTGTCTGCAGTTAACTCAGACAAGAATAGATCAAAAATGTGGAGGCTGTAAGAGGCAAGGCTGAGAAGAACTGACAGCTAGTGTTGTTGTGTGAGATGCTGTGGGATCAGAAGACAGACAAAGATGAGAAGATTTCAACAGCTCCAGAGTGTTGGCAGGAGAACTGATTTCAGCTTTCTAAGTAAAAATGATTAGAGGAAAGTGCTTGATGAGGGCAGAAGGAAAGTCATAATGCACATTTAGTTTGGAGAGAGAGTAATACCAAATTTAAAGTGTTCATTCTTACAGAGTAACATTGCAAAGTAATTTCCTAGATTGATTTCATCCTTCAAACTTGAATGAATGAATAAATAAGTAAATATTATGGGATAGTTTTCTAAATATTCCAGCAAAACTTGTGTTCTCCATTCACTCAAACCCATAAAATATTTTGCCCAGACTTGAAATACCAAGTTGATTCATCCAAAAATTCAGATTAAAAAAATTGAGCATGATTAATAGCCCCATAAGATAATGGCAGAAGTGAACATAAATTTTCAAAGTATTTCCTGCCAAGGAACTTATTACACTATGCTCTGTAAAAATAAAGGTAAAAGTTGACAGGAGGGGAAGCAATGCAAATAAGCAATTAAAATGTAGAGAATCAGCCATAATAACAGAGTAATTCTGTTCATAGGAATTTATTCTAGGGAAATAATTCAACAGATGTTCAAAGGTTTCTGCACAAAGATTTTTCCCTTCCATGTTACAGAAAATGTCAAAAACTAACACAAGAACAAACCACTGGAGAGTACATTAATAAATTATAGCATAGCAATATCATGGAAATGTGTTACGTTTTGTATTGAGTAAAGATTGTCATTTACCTTCCAGAGAGTTCCCAAAGGATGTATTTTAATCGTACTTATGCTAGAACTTGTTTTAATGATACAAATCATTTTGTTATTGTCTCTTCCTTGTGTACTTTCCCTTATTCTTGCTATTTGTTTCATAATCAGTATAATTCCAGGAAGATACAAATTCTGAAACCAATCTTCAGATGCTTTAAAAACTTACACATCATCTTCAATAGGGAAATGGTTCAGGGAGAAATACAAGGTTGACTAAAGGGAGAAACTTCGTAAGAAAACAAGATCAGGCTGGAGAAAATTCAATAAGGTATTAGTTAAAGTTTCTGGCATTTTAGAGTTTATCTTATTCCTAAGACAGATGAATTATTTTCCAGTGGGAACTTCTTCTTTGATTTTTGTACATGAACAACTTCAAAGGCCTTGAAGTCAGATGAAATTGGCTAACAATGACGATAAAAGTCATTATTTTCCAAACACTTGGCATATGCTAGACACTGTTTTGACTACATATCTGAATTTTCTAATTTAACCATTAGGTATTATTACTATCCCTGTTTTATAAAGGAAGATACAGGGAAATTATGTCTTCTTCCCAAGGACATCAGATTTGTTAATAATGATGTGGATTTCTTCTTTCTGGAATGCCATCTACAAACATTAATTGTACCATTTGTTGGGTCTAGTTCTGCCTTTAAGGGACACTGCTCTATTTTTTTGAAGCATTCTTTTTTATAATCTCTTTGGCTTGAGCCACAGGCTTTGCTCTTTCCTGAGTCTTTTTACCCTATTGGACAGTAATAGCACTCCTGTATGGTCACCTTCATTACAATTTGCAATAGCAGCTTGATTTTCTGTCTGGAGACAGATGTAGCTCTAGCTTCACACTTCTTAATGGAAGCAGATTTGCTCTGAAGCTGAGAGAGAATCAGGCCCCTCACCATAGCCTCTTACAGGGTCTCACCCCTATTTTCATATTATTATGCTGCGGCCTTTCTTAAAATGTCCCAAATTGTATGAACTTCAATTTTCATAAAGCCTGGCACACAAGGGAATATTAGTCATATAAAAAACAGAATTTTTCTCATTTTCTGCAAGATAGAAGAGTATAGAGTACATTATGTTAAGTTAGGTATAGAAAGATAATTACTGCCTGTTCTTATGTATATGTAGAAGCTAAAAAGTTTGCCTCATAGAAGTAGAGAGTAACAGTGTAGTAACCAGAGTCTGGGAAAAGTATGGGGGAGAGGGGCATGGAGAGAAAATAGTTAACATGAATAGTGGCACAGTTGTATAGGAGGAATAATTTCAAATGTTTTGTACCCCAGTAGGGTAAGTGTGGTTTACAGCACTTAGCTGTGCATTTCAAATCATGTAGTGGAGAAGATTCTGAATGTTTCCAACACAAAGAAATGACAAATGTGTGAGATAATGGATATGCCAGTTATCCTAATCTCATCATTACATATTATATAAATATATTAAAATACCATAGTATATTCCCTAAATATATACAATTAAAAATTAAATGAAGAAAGAAACAAAAATCCTGGACCTACCTCTGCTTCCCAAAATTTACCTGTGACCCCATTAGAGAATCAGAAGCTAGATGTACAGTATTATGTTCACAGAGTAGCTTATTCAGTCTGAGTTACAACTTCCCAATTTGTAAGTGAAATCTTTTTTTAAAATTAATTTTATTGGTACACTTAAGGTATACAATATAATGACATTCATCATTGGAAATTTTCGCCTTTACATAATCCATCTTGGTTCTTATTTTTTCCCCCTTCCCCTCCCCTTGCTTCAACCCCTCCACACCTCCTCATCCACAAAGACCTTGTTTCCATTTTTTTCTTTTTTCTCATATTAATTCCATTCCCTACTTTCTTTTCCCCTACCCCTCCCACTTTCACTTTACACCTTTTCTTCCTATTTCACATTATCTATTATACCTTTTAATCCTGATTTACGCTTTCAGTTTCTCACACTAGAGAAACTATTCGGTATTTACACATGTGTGTCCTATTTATTTCACTTGAGTATTGCCTCAATGTGCATCCATTTAGCTATAAATGTTGCTATTTTCTTGTTCTTTATGGCTGAGTAATACTCCATTTTATAAAAAAACCCCCACATTTTCTTTATCCAATCTCCAGTTGATGGGCAGTTGGGTTGCTTCCAAGTGTTAGCTATCAGGAATTGTGCTGCTATGAAGATGTGTGCACATATATCACTGCGGTACGATTCTTTTACTTTTGGGGGGAAGATACCCAGCAGGGGAATAGCTAGCTGGGTTAAATGGGACTTCCAATACTAGTTATTTGAGGTATCTCCATACTGATTTCCACAGTGGTTGCACCAGTCTACACTCCCACCAACAATGGAGTAGGGTTCCTCTTTCCCCACAGCCCCACCAGCATTTGTTACTGTTTAATTTCATGATAGCAGCCATTCATTCTGGGATGAGGTGGAATCTCAGTGTTGCTTTCATTTGCATCTCTTGAATAATGAGTGATGTTGAACATTTTTTCATTTTTATTTGCTATTTCTACTTCTTTGAGAAATATCTGTTCATTTCAGATGCCCATTTTTGGATTGGATCTTTAAATTTGGGAGGTCTGATTTTTTAAAGTTCTTTATAGATTCTAGATAGTAGACCGTTGTCTGAGGGACAGCTGGTGAAAATTTTTTCCCACATTGTGGGTTGTCTGTTCATACTATTGGTGGTTTGTCTTGCTGTGCAGAAGCTTTTTAGTAAGAAGAAATCCCATTTGTTGATTGATTGTGCTGGTTCATGGACAACTGAGGTTTTGTTCATAAAATCTTTCTACACCAATGTTTTCAAGAGTTCTACCTAACCTCTGTTCCAGCCAGGTTAGTGTTTTTATTTTAATATTTAGATCTTCAATCCATTTTGATTTTAGTTTACTGCATGGTGAGAGATATAGGTCTAGTTTTAATCTTTGGCAAGTTGAAACCCAATTTTTCCAGCACCATTTATTAAAGAGGCTACCTTTCCTCC
>NW_004624845.1:1594681-1605117 GCF_000247695.1 Heterocephalus glaber | reverse complement strand
CATTCCTAACTGCATGGATTTGGGCCTTTTCTTTCCTTTTTCTGATAAGGTTGGCTAAGGGTTTGTCAATTTTGTTGATTCTTTTGAAGAACTAACTCTTGGCTTCATTGATTTTTTTGTATTGTTCTCTTAGTCTCCATTGAATTGATTTCTGCCCTGATCTTTATAAATTCCTCCCTTGTATGCGCTTTTGGTTTGTCCTGCTCTTCTTTTTCTAGAAGCTTGGGGTTCAGCATCAGATTGTGTAATTTGGCTCACTCTGTATTCCTAATGTGACAATTCACTGCTATGAATTTCCCTTGTAAGACTGCTTTCATTGTGTCCCATAGATTCTGATATGTTGTATTGTCATTATCATTTAATTATAGGAGCTGTCTGATTTCTTCTTTAATTTCCTCTGTGACCCATTGGATATTCAGAAGTGTGTTTTTTAGTTTCCATGTGTTTTTAAAATTCCTGTGGTTTCTTTTGCTACGGATCTCCAATTTCATCACACTATGGTCTGATAATACACAGGGGATAACTTCAGGTCCTTTGGACTTATTTAAACATGTTCTATGAGTGATTATGTGGTCTATTTTGGAGAATGTCCTATGTGCAGCTGAAAAGAATGTATATTCTCATTTTTGTGGGGTGGAACACTCTGCAAACATCTGTTAAGTTCATTTTATCAAGAGTTTGATTGCGTTCTAGTATTTCAGTATTTGTTTTTTGTCTTGTTGATCTATCTATTTGTGACAGTGGGATATTGAGGTCCCCCTCTACTATTGTATTAGTGGTTATATGATTTTTCATGTCCGTTAGTATTTGTTTTATATAGTTGGGCCTAGTAGTGTTTAGTGCATATATATTAAGGATTGGCATCCTCTTGGATTGTTCCCTTTATAAGGATGTTATGTCCTCCTTTGTCTCTCTTTATCAGTGTTGGTTTGAAATCCACTTGATCTGCGAAGAGGATAGCTACTCCTGCTCTTTTTCTTGTTTCAGTCACGTGGAGTATTGTTTTCCACCCTTTCACTTTCAGTCTATGTGTTTGTTTTTGAATTAAGTGTGTTTCTTGTATGTAGCATATTGTTGGATCTTGCTTCTTGACCCACTCTGCCAGTCTGTTTCTTTTGATTGATTAATTGAGACCATTAACATTGATGGTTATAGCTGATATGTATCGACTTATCTTTGTGAATAACATTTTCTTTTTGTTGGATTCTCCCCCTTTGCCTTTAATTTCTTTTTGTGCCCAATGGATTCATTCTTAAGGGCTACCTGGGGTTGTGATCCTCATTGTCTTTTCCTCGGATATTGTTTAGAATTTTTTGGAGTGCTGGTTTGGTATTTATAAAGTTCCTAAGGTGCTCTTTCTCATGAAAGTATCTTATTTCTCCATCAATTTTGAAAGATAGTTTTGCAGGGTACATAAATCTGGGTTGGAGGTTGTTTTCCTTTAGGGCTTGAAATACATCAATCCATGCTCTTCTTGCTTTGTGGGTTTGTGTTGAGAAGTCTGCTGTGATTCTGATGGGTTTTCCTTTGTATGTGATTTGATTCTTTTCTCTAATTGCTTGTAGAACTTTATTCTTCTGTTGGGTTTCTGGAATCTTAACAATTATACGCCTGTGTGTCAATATTTTTGATCAAGGCTAATTGTAATCCTTTATGCCTCACTTGTCTGTACATCTGGTTCTTTTCCTCTGCTTGCGAAGTTTTCTGCCACTACTCCTGTGAACAGTTTTTTTATGTCATCTGCACTCTTTCCTGTTCATTGACTCCAGTTAGTCTGATGTTATTCTTCTTTGCATCAATTAGCAGCTGTTGGAATGATTTCTCATGGTCCCTTACTATTTTTAAGAAATTTTTCTTGTCCTGGTCACTAGTTGCAATCCTATCTTCTATATCTGAAATTCTATCCTCACATTGGCTCATTCTGCTGCGTAAGCTTTCAGTGGAGTTCTTAATCTCCTGGAAATCTGTTTGCATCTGTTTTATGGATTCCATTTCTTTCCTACATTGGGATTCCATCATGTTCCTTTGCTCTATTTTTTTATCTGTGTCTGCTCTAGATTTATTAATTATGTCTTGTACTATGGGCAAAATCTCTGTTATCTGAGAAATTATTTCTGATTTCATATTTTCCAGGCCCTCTTTCATTGCTAGTTCACGGAGTCTAGGTGTTTGATTATCAGATTGTTCCATCTCGTTGCCATTTGGGATTGCCTGCCTTAGGTGATCTGGAATTCTGCTTTTGAGTCTTATTTACGTGTCTTCTCATTTTAATAGATTCAGCCTCCTGTGCCTTTATTGAGGTGACTTTTTGCTCATCCAGTGGTCTTGAATTCTCAGCAAGCCACCGAGCAGTACTCTGCTGCTCACCCGTACACCAGTTTCTGGGTTCAGTGTGGTGGCCTTCTGGATCCCTGAGCTGACCTGTTGTCTGGGCAGCCTTCTGGCTGGGGCCTGTGCACAGTTGGGATGGCATCTAGGTGTGTCTCTCACTGGGGGCCCTTTGTAGCTCTTGTCTGGGAGGGCCTTTGGCTGGGGCCTGTGCACCCTAGTTCCTATTGTCTGCGGCCTGTGCACCCTAGTTCCTGTTGTCTGCAGAGACTTTGCCTAGGGTCTCACCTGCTTATCAATGGTATCATGGCAGGCCTCTGGGTATTGCTTGTGTGCCTGTGTAGCTGTTTTCCAGGAGGGTCCTTAGCTGTGGGCAATGGAATGGTGAGCCTCTGGCTGAAGCTTGTGTGCCTGTGCAGTTCTTTTGTGGGCAGGGCTTTGGCTTGGGCAGGTATGCCCGAGCTTCTGGGGTTGGGGCAAAGCCCTGGTTGGGATTCATCTGCCACTGTTCTTATCTAGGCCACACAGCTGCTCCCGGGGATTTGCACACACTTGCTGATGGAATGGAATGCTCCCTTCTGTTCCTAAGAGCACTCTGAATTCTTCTTTGAATTATTGGCTACTCAGTGCAGTAATCCTGAGGAGAACTGTCAATTAAAGAATCCTGCCTTCTTCTTGCCAAAGTAGTTGTTGGCTGAAGCTGGCCAATCACATTTTATTCTGGAACAGTGCATTTTGTGCAGTGTAACTTAAGGATTTCTCTTTCAGTATTTTTCTGAAATCTTACACTGATGCAACATTTTTCATTTGCTATGAATTTCTTACAGCTCATAGAGGTTTCAGTCCAAAATTGGCTGGCTCCAAAGCAGGGTGGTTGGCAGACAGGCGTCTCAGAGGAGAAACAACATGGTGTGCACAAGGTAGCAAAAGTAACAAGAGGCTGTAAAGTGAAATCTTAAGAGATCTGGTAGGATCCACATAGAATGCTTGACCTTAATAAGCAGTAATGCTATTTTCATACCTTCTCTAGTAATAACTTTTATAACCAGGAAGGTATTTTCATAGATAGTTCTGAGACAGTATTTTGTCCTGTTTCTCCATGTCTCCTTATAACACCATGAGCCCTCGTGAGGGATGGGGCTGGTATCATGTTTATTAAATCTTGTAAATTAATTAATCTTTGACTTCTGCCTGTTCTAGATCAAGTTCATATGATCTTCTTGGCCCCACACACCTAATTTACACTGCTGTGATTTGAAAATGATACCAAAATCATTTGGATTTTGGATTCTTTTCTCTTTATTTCATCTCAGCCTGTTGTACCTGTCAGTCTCTAGTAGGGTCTCATTCTCTTCTTTCATAACACCTACTACAAATTGGAACTAGACCTATGTTTGATTCTTGGTTCATTATCTGTCTTAGTAGAACAACCTTCACAGGGACAAGGAAATGTCTGTTTTAATAAGCACCTGACATAAGGTCTGGTATACAGCAGGAATTCAACAAACGTTTTTTGCATGAATGTAGCTGTGAACATGGTTAAAACAAGTAATGAGGCAATATTCATCAGAATCTAAGTCTGTCTAATCTGGCCTTTCCTCCTTTAGGTGCACAGGATTCCATTCACAAGTTCTTATCTCACCCCAGTTGCTCTGTTGGCCACCATCCTTCTTCCTGTAGACCTCTTTCTCTGCCTTTGGTGCCCTTTTAATTCCTCTTATCTAAGCTCCAGATAAAACTTGCCCTTCTCTTTTGCATTGCCCTCTTTCTGTACTATTTAGGAAAAATAAAGTGTTTTAGAATTTTGCAAAGAAGGTTATTTCTCTCAGGTTTTAAAATCACATTTGATTTTAACAAAAACAAGGGGAAGTAGCAGTAAGAAAGGGATGTTGGGGTGTTCCTAGACCCTGTATGTTTGTGCGGAAAAAGCAAAGAGAGAAGAAGCGTGCTTCACTGCATTAGTTGTAGAGGAAAGCAGCCTTGGCAAGTTGTGGATCCACTATGTTGTGTTTTTACACAAGTTTCTAAAGAATCTTCTCTACTCCATGGTACTAGGAGAAGGGGATTAAAATCAAGGCTATGATGAGGGACTGACTTTCTACTGCATTCTATTGTTTATAAGGAAATTACACTTTTCCTGGTTTTAGGATAATGTTTTACAGTCTATTATAATCATACACAATTACAATAGATGGATTTCTAATGTTGGTGTTTCTAAGCAAATATCTATCACCGTAAGTGAAGCATTTGTCAAAATAAGAGGAAGTGAACAGTTTCATAATGGGAGACAGCCAAAGAAACATTTACTAGTGTTTCTTAGGTACTTGTTATGTGCCATGTACTGAACTTGGAGTTTAACATAGATGAAAGTGATAAAAAAGAAAGTGATAAGTTAATCTATGAATATATTTCTTCATCTCTCAGTATCTGTAGGAGATTGTTTCTGGGATCCTTTGTAGATAACAAAATCCTGGAATTCTTCAGTCCCTTGTATAAAATGGTGTAATATTTTCAAACAACCTATGCACTTCCTGCCATATTTGTTAAATCATCTTTAGATGACATATAATATTTAATATAACACAAAGATTGTATCAATAGTTTTTATACTGTATCATTTGGGAAATGGTGAGAAAAGAAGTCTATCTCTTTGGTTTGGATGCAAGTTTTTTTTTTCAGAATATTTTCAAACCATGGTTGGTTGATCTGCAAATATAGGACCTGTAGAAAGAGAGCTCTTTCTCTATATGGAAAGGTCATGTGTGTATGTATATATGTATATATATATATATAATGCACATATACATATATAGGTATACACGTGTATACTCTATACACAGAGAATCACACAAATATCTCCATATGATAATACACAAAACACACTCAGATAAATATGTAATAGTTCTTTAAATTTTTCTAAACTGGGTGGGCTTTGTTTGATATAGGCGTTATGTCATCATAACTAAATGTACTGGCTTTGGAGCTAATTTATATGAATGATTCCAAGCACTGCCACTTACCTGATAAATGATTTTGTGCAACTTATAAAGCAGCAGCAAGTTCAGAACACACATTTGGCCTGTTGTACTCTAAAACTTATACTCTAGAACACTAGATTAAAGAAAATAATAAAAATTACCAAAGGGACAACTAATATGAAAACTCAAGCAAGCATACATGACAGGCACTGTGCTAAGAATTTTTCATGTATTGTATTAAAGATCCTTAAAACTCTGTGACTATTATGGGTGATCTCACTGACAAGATAACTATACTTTATGTAGTTAAATGTTTCTGACTGTAGTTAATATACCTAGACACATACTGTGTACCTTCTAGATCCCTGGTATGACATCAAGAAAGTATTATTCACAATCTCTTGATTCAAGGAGTTTAGAATCTAATAGAATGACAAATACAGTTACCATAGACAATTAGACAAAACTAAATTCATGGTGAAGATAACAACACCTATGTGTTATTAGGATGAAAAGATCAAACTTGTGGAACTAAAATGGAAAAGGGTATGATGGAACTAAAACTTACCCTCTCTCGAGAGGCATGTTATGTACAACTAGTAAATATATGTGTTATAAAAAGTCAGTGAAGTGAAGTGAAAATAAATGATTTTCCTTTCCTGTTACCTTTTTTTCCTGTCTCAACTACTAGTAGAACTAAAGGTTTTAGCTTTCTCTTTCATTTCTAGAAAGAAGGCAGGGTGTGGAAAGAGATAGTAAAGGAAAACATAGTGGAGTAAGCCCACTGTCTTGCTCATGATGCACAAATAAAGTAGTGGAACCTTCTTGAAGCCAGAGACCTCATATGTACCCTAGTGGCCATAATAATAACTAGATCCTGCTAGGTTTCAATAAAAACATGCTGAGTGAAAGAATAAATGAATGTGAAGGGTAAAGAATTACTTCAGGGAAGAACCAGAGTAGTCAAAGGAGAGAAAAATACCACAATTGAGATTCCTTCCATCTGGTTGTCTTCCTTTGAGGCCTTTCCTGTCTCCTCTCATATTATTGATTATTCTTTTTTTGTGCCACTTCAGTGTCCTCTGTGAAGACTTGAAGAATCTACAATTCTTTACTGACATTTGTGTACATCTCTGTCTCTACTATGAGAAGAGGAATTATCTGGGAAAGAACAGTAACTTATTTTCATATCTCTAGTTCTTAAAATATCATCTAGAAATGGCAGAAAATAAGATGAATTATACAGTTCTTCAGCAAATGGTACCTATTATTATTGCTGGGTAATTACAATCACTGAGCAGAGAACCCTGCTCTCCTTTAACTGACATCTGGGCAACTATTCTCTTTTTTAGCCCATTTGTTCTTGACACCTGGTATACGCCTTAAAGATTTCTTATCGTTTGTATTACTGACCTTCTTTAATCTTTTAAATTTAATTTGTTTCATTCTCCATAAATGTGTGTGTTGCCCCCTCGTGTCTCCTTTTGTGAAACTGCCCACTAACCCTGGCTCTGATGCTTCTGCCCCTGCAGTGAGGCTCTGCTGCCCTCTAGGGGGCCAAGCTTATCAACACTTCTCAGGACCCGGCCCATTTGCACTTGGCAGCTCAATCCTAGTGTAGGTGTGTCATGCTCTTTCTTGGAAGTGCTACCACACCCTGGAGAACCTTTCCCTGTTCCTCCGGTCAGTCTGCAGTTTAGAAACCTGTGGCTATATAGGGTAGTCTGTTCAGAAACTTGAAATGGGCATAAATAAGTAAGGTGCCAAGAAGTGAAACCTGCTACAAATAGAGACTTGAGGAGACTTCCATAGAGTTTCAGTGCTCTTGGTACCAATAGGATTCCTAGCTGAGTGTTCCACCTGCATCTGGATCATTTATACTTTATATAAAAATTTATGATATAGATTATAGCAGTCAACAATGAGAGTATTTTCTCTGAATAATGAGCAGTGATTTCTATCTTTGTCTGATTTGGGAGAGAAAGAACTTCCTCAAAGAGATGAAGCCTGAAATTGATTTTTGCTAAACCTCAACAAACAGCTGGTTGCATATCAAATGATGAGATCTTAACTCTTTAATGTAACTTCTCCTTCACTGGGAACTGTTGACCACTTCTGGAGTTTTGAAACACTCTCTTCTCTTATGTATTATTGATCATCTAGGTGTCAGGCGACTCAGGTGATATTAACATTCAGAAATGCTTTGTTTAGTCCTCAGACTTTTCTTTATTTACTTAGTATCTGGACTCTGTCCTTGGTTCTCCCAAATAGTTCTTCAAAATCCAAATTCTTCTGGTCCTCATACCAGTTTTTCTAGCAGTTTCTTGGACTTGTCCACACAGATGTGCTTAGGAATCTTAAATTTAATATTCCCAAACCAAGCCCATCTTTCTTCAAACTTGTTCTCCTTTACCAAGCCTAAGCTGTAGGTTTTATCCCCTTAACTCCTGTCATCATTAAATGCAAGTGGCTCTCCCTAACTGTACCATTTTATTTTAGTCTCTCTTGTCTTCTCCTCTGAGATCATAGGCTATATTATTAACATGTCCAAACTTAGTTTTTTTATTTTCTCTTTCAAATATCTCCTTCCCAAGGCTGATTTCCATTGCTCCAAATTCTCCCATTAACACTTAACTTTCATGTTTGGGTTTTTTCCTCTCCTTTATACACAATTTCAATCAGTCATTAAGTTCCATCATGGAAATTTCTAGCTGAAACCATCACAATTACTCTGCTTGATGTTTGATTTTCCCCATTTTTGCCACTATACATTCTCTTCTATCTGTAGAAGCCAAAAGATTCTCTTTGACATATTAATTTTATCTTTAAATTCTCTTCTTAAACACTGTCAACTTTCTTGTTCCATTGTACATTTAGAACAAAACACAAAATTTGTACTTTACCTAGTCTGATACTAGTCTATATTTTTCTCTTACCACTATTTACTTTTTTATTGTATTCCAACCATAAGTAATTGTTTATTCATCCTCTAAAATGACACTATTGTTCCAACTTCTTTTCACTTATTGTTCCTTCTACCTAGAGTACTTATCCTTTATCTTCCAGATCTTTGGCATATTTCTCACTTTATTCTCTCTTCTCTTTAGTCAGAGAAGCTGTTCATTATATCATATCCAAAATATCTAAAATCACTCCCGTATATCTTACTTTAGCATCTGATTCTGCTTCATTTTTTATGTATTTATGTTTTTGTTTTATTCACTACATTATCTATAAAACTTGTTTTCTGGTACATGGCACATTCTTAGTGAAAAGTGCCAGATGTACTAGTGGACATAAATATTAAAAGAGTCCAGAATAATTCTATTTTTATTAAAATAATATTTACTTTATAGTAATTGAGAATATACATATATATATATAGTATATGAATAGGTGTATGTATACCTATATGTGTTCACACTTCTGCTATATTTTGGTTAGAATTTGGCTAAATGGAACTTCTTTTTAGGAAGATATCCCTATAATGACCTACACTACAGCTGAAAAAGAATTATTTCCCTATGTACCACAGAGAATTTATAAAAATTGGAGGCACGTAAGAAATTTTAAAATAGTACTACAAGGCTAAGACAATATACACATCATAGTAGCTTGAAGGCTCTGTGTGTGTGTGTGTGTGTGTGTGTGTGTGTGTGTGTGTGTGTGTGTGTATGGCCATAGCCATCTAAGTAAATGGTAAGGTCGTGAATATAGAATATGTATGTTTTTAACTATAGACTACATAGTGAAAAAAATGGCACAAGTGAAATGAGTAAGACAAATGGAGATGAGTTTCATATTCAGTAAGTACTTTGTAGAAACAGCAATGTACCAGAACTGTTTAAGGCTCATTGGTATAGCAGTTTGATTTATGAATAAGATTTGTGCTTAAGAGGAGCATGAGATAAAATAAAAAAGGTAAAAAAAGGTGAAGTGAAGATACTATGAGGGGTTTTAAATCCTAAGAACTTTATTTTTCAGCAAAAGTGAGGATGCACTGGATATTTTTGATGTTATTAGATGTATTGATTTTTTTTTTAACTTGTGTAATACAGAGTTCAGAAATACAGAGAGAAGGTATTCAGTTTGTATAGCAGTTGTGGAAAAAAATGCAGATTAAAAAGTCAGAATTTAAAAAGCCTTCAGTAGCATCAACTATTTGATTAAATATTGCTTAAATTGAGGAAAAGGAGTGTTCCGCCACTCCCAGCCCAGAGGTAGGGGCTTTTGGGCTGACAATCCACAACTCCCAGCCCAGAGTAAGGGGATTCTGAGCTACCATTCCACTTCTTCCAGCACAGAGGAAGTAAGCCTGGTGGGCACCAACAGCACACCCCTTCATTGAAATGAGAAGACACTTAAGTCTCAAAACCAGACTTCCAGATCACCTACAGCAACCCCAAAGGGAAAGGAGATGGAACACTGTGATACTCAATTACCTGGACTCCCTGAACTGGCAACAAAAGAAGATCTGGAAAAAATGAAATCGGGAATAATTTCTCAGATAACAGCAGAGATTGTGCTCATAGTGCAAGACTTAATTATTAAATCTAGAGAGGAGCTGAGGAATATGATGGAATCCAGAGATAGGAAACAAATGGAATCCATAAAACAGATGCAAACAGATTTCCAGGAGATTAAAAACTGCACTGAAAGTCTACACAGCAGAATGAGCCAATGTGAGGACCGAATTTCAGATATAGAAGATAACATTGCAGTTAGTGACCAGGACAAGAAAAATTGCTTCGAAATTGTAAGGGAACACGAGAAATCAATCCAGCAGCTGCTAGACGATGCAAAGAAGAATAACATAAGGTTGATTGGAGTCAACGAAGAAACAGGAGAGAGTGCTGATGACAAAAAAAATCCTGTTCATAGAAGTAATGGCAGAAAGCTTCCCAAACAGGGGAGATGAACTTGACATACAGATAAGTGAGGCATAATAGGACTCCAACTAGCCTTGATTAAAAAAATAATCTACACATATTCATATAATTAAGATTCCAGAAACCCAACAGAAGAACAAAGTTCTATAAGCAGTTAGGGGAGAGAAACAAATCACATACAAAGGAAAGCCCATCAGAATCACAGCAGACTTCTCAATGCAAACCCTCAAGGCAAGAAGAG
>NW_004624845.1:1580038-1590515 GCF_000247695.1 Heterocephalus glaber | reverse complement strand
TGAATGTCATTATATTGTATACCTAAAATGTACCTGTAAATGAGGATTAAAAGGTATAATAGATAATGTGAAATAGGAAGAAAAGGGGCAAAGGGGAAGGGGAAGTGGGAGGGGTAGGGGAAAGAAAAGAAAACAGAATTAATATGAAAAAATGAAAAAATGGAAACAAAGTCTTTGTTAATAGGGATGGAGGGGTTGAAGGAAGGGGAGGGCAAGGGGGAAAAATAAGAACCCAGATAGGTTATGTAAAGGTGCAAATTTCCAATGATGAATGTCATTATATCATATACCTAAATTGTACCAATAAAATAAAATTAAAAAGAATAAATTGAGGATAAAGAGAAATTAAGCATTTCTTGTTTCTGAAAGTGAACTTGGTATATTTAACAGAAACATGAAAAAACAAAAGCATTTCTGAAGTATTTATTTGACATAGTGGAGAACAATTCAGGTATGTTGAAATTGAGGTGATGCCAGGTAAGAAAATAGAACTATCCAGTGTTCATTTGTAGACCTACAAATAGAGATCAAGAAAGTACAAAAGTTGATAACTGAGAGTGTAATGATGATTGAGTTCTCCAGTGGCAATAAGAAGAGTACAAACTCACCAAAGACCATGGATTGATCTTAGGGAGCACCTGCAGTTAGGCAGCCCCAGACTGCTGTTTTGTACCTCTTGCTGAAATGCCTAACTCAGACACTCCTAACTTACCCTTCTTTTCTGTAGTCCTTTGTGAGTTTCTGTATGGATCACTGAGAGTTGGAGTTCTGTTATAAACTCTATGATTTCAACTTGAATTTCTTTTCAGAACAACAACAACACATTTTTTCAGCTAAGGAAGATTAGAAAATATAATGAGGCATAGTGCAAAGACCCCGAGGAACAGGCTGATAAACATGAGTTCAGATCGCCTCAGTTACAATCTAAGTGTACAATTGTGGAGAACTTATTTCATCTCACTGAGCCTGACTTTACACTGCTATAAACATGAGTGTTATGTTGATGTGTGGTGTCATTGCACAAATTAAATAAAACATGTAATAGCACCCAGTACTTTGAAGGAGCTTGATAAATATTTGTTCTCCTGTGTTTTCCAGTTACCAGTTATAGCTCTATGCCTAACGAGCTGATGAATGTACTACAACTGTGAAATGCCTTGTGCATATGTGGAGATGGGTGGGAGGGAGGCCACAGGATGGAAGGAGAAAGAGGGTGGCCAAATGACTGAGGAAAGATTGTTATTATTTTAGCCAAAAAGCTAGAGAAAAAGATAGTCTTATTTTCTCCTTCTTTATTTTTTCCATCTATACCTAAGGAGTAGAGCCTATTGGAAGAAAAAGAGTTGTTAACTCACAGAATTATCCTTAAGACATACTTTTCTCTAATATGAAATCTTACGTTCTAAAAGAGATATATCTTGTATGTGCTAGGTATGTTGCAGCAAGGCCACTTCAAAGCAGGAGTAATTCAGATACGTTTAAAACAGTATTTTGAAAAAACTGCTTAGTTTGCCATACTACCAGACAATTTCATCAATCAAAAATATTGTAATAAAATTCAAATAATAAGTGATATTAATATCACATAGAAATTAAAATTCCCTGTAATCACAGAATTCAAAAATAGCAACTCATTATATAAAGGGATTGTTTTATATCCAATTCATCAAATTCATCCAGACATTGTCCTTTGTAGAGCCACAAACATATTTCAACTATTGCAGAGCAAAACTATTTAATTGATCATTTCCAAGTATTTCTCCTACTAAAGCAAAACATCTTAAATATATCATCCATGACACTATAACCCACCAGATCTAAATCTTGTTTGCATTTACTTTCTGCATGTCCACTGAGAGAAAGAAATATAGTTAAATGATATATTTTCAAGTAGTGGTAAGCAAGACTTGGATTTTGACTTACTCCCTTGGAAAATAAACTACTGTTGAGTGTAGATTCATCATTTGGGAAGGAGCTAAGTAGGGCTGCATGAGAGACACTAAAGTAGGCATTATGTTAGTTGCTGATGAATGAAGGTTAGAAGGCAATGCCTATAAGAAATTTACAATTTAGCATGGAGGAAAAACCCATATAAACCAATGTTAGTAACTCTAATTTTTTCATTACACATCATATACATGTATCAAATTATCCCATTGTATTCAGTGACTATGTTCAGTATTGTGCATCAATTAAAATATATTTGAGACTGGATCTCATTTTATTGCAAAGTGCTTTTTGAACTCCGAGGTTCAAGTGATCATCCTGCCTCACCTTGTGTAGCTGGGGACATGCGGCTTGCATATGGCAATTAAAAAGAAAAAATCTCTGATCAGTTCATATGAGATGGTACAGAAAGTCAATGCAAATACAGTTTATAAAAAATATAATATTTGGGTTAAAAATTGGAGGACAAAAAGAAAGTATTTTCTAGGTAAAAGAGAAATAAGTGCAAATATTAGTAGAGACAGGTAAAGCAGTATGTACATAGGCAGAAACATACCAAATAAAGAAAAGGTCATGGCTTGAAGTGTTTGGAGAACCTTGCAGTTTATCACTGTAGTATAGCATGTGTTTGAGATTAGTTAGAGGAAGACTAGTGGTTGGGACATTAGGGGATTGGTGAGGCAGATTGGTAGCTGGCCTCAAGGCTGAAAAAGTCAAGTCATCAAGGGGCTAGTCATTAAGGCTTTGTGAGTCTGTGGAGAAGTTTTATAATTTTATATTTTAAGACATTTAACATCACTAAAGTTAATTTAAAGGTTGAATAATGTAATCAAATCTGTACTTTAGGAAGATTACTCTGGAGGCTGTTGGGACAGGATAGTACACCAAGAACAGAGATTTAGAATATTATTTCCATAATTCTGATGCTAGGTTATGAGTACTTGATATAGCAATATCAATAACAATGCAAACTATAAGAAAAAAGTTTGGGAAATGGCTGGATGTGAAGGGAAGTAAAATTTCAATGATGACACAGGTTTGGTTAATTAGTTTGAAGTTGCAGCTTTTATTCAGAGAGGAGATAAAAGAATCCTTCAATGCCAAGTTCTAGACGGTGATAATGAAATCATTACTTGATTTCTTGCTCAAAATTATATTTTCCTCTGTTGACCTGTCTTACACACGAACTGACTTAAATACTTACATGACCAGGGTGCTTATGATATAACTATTGAATTACAACTATACTCAGTTGGAAAATATATCTTTCACAGTCTAGCATTTTTTTTTCTTTTTTGTACTGGGGATCGAACTCGGGTCCTTGCGCTTGTGCAGCAGGTGACAAAACCACTGAGCTAAATCCCCGGCCTATCTAGCATATTTTTAAATGAACTGTGTTAGAAATAGTCTTCATTTATAAAAAGAAAATAAATCATAAGTGATAAAAGAAAACCACATTCTCAATATGTGTCTATCCTTAGCAAACATGTTCTACTCTTTTTACCAGTTTTGTTCAAGTCAGTGCTGTCTGCATCTGGCCGCCATTTCAGCAAAGAACCAAATATTTACTCACTGTCACGACTAAACCAGGTCATTTTTGGACTTTAGCTGGATCATAATTAAGATGAGTATTCTAGACAGTGGCTTTAAGTCTTAAAGAAAGAGAAAATAGTAAGGGAATAAACTTGAACAAAAGAAAATTCAATAATAGGTAATCTTTTAATTTGTCAAAGGACTCAACCTTTTCTCCAGTAGATTATATTGTTTAAACTTTTGGCTGGAATGCCCAAGAGGTTGATTTCAAATCTGGTAATAGTTTCAGGGCTATCTGTTCCTGTTGGTGGTCTCCTTTATCATTCATTTAACTCCTACCAATGGATACCAACCTCTTCCTACTTGCACTGAGCAGTTAGGTACAAAATGTTGCATGCTAGCTCATTAATTTTTAGGGGTTTTTCACCTGGCCTTATTTCCCTCTAGAAATGATGTGACTAAGTATGTGACAGAGTAGTCTGGATTCTCAGCCATGAATTTCAGAATTAGGGTTCTTAAATTCACCCACTCAGTTTAAGTTCTACTTGAGTCATTCACTACCTTGAGTAAGTTCCTTTATTTCTCTAAACTTTAGTGTAGTCATCTGTATAAGGACCATATACCCTCCTTTTATGGCTAATGTAAGGAATAAATTGTATTGAACAGATAGTATACATATGTACATGATGCATCACCAGAAAAAGAAGATGTAGGTAGTAGCTGATTTTATTTTGAAAAATAAACTTTAGTAGTATGATCTGTTGGTTTTGAAAATATTTCTGGCATGGAAAGTGAAAGGTAGGAAGCAATGTTGATTTTTTTTTCCAACTGGTACATTCACATCATCTTCACAGATATGGAATTGTGATGTTAGTGATGAAGAGAATATTACCAGATAAAATTTGGAAATTTATATTAGGAACCTTCAGTTTATAATCAGTTCTTCTATTATTTGTGCTGTTCTTGTAATGATATGCCTCTGACTACTTACATAAAGCTCTCTGTTTGCAAAGCCCACAGTGGCAGTCCTCCACCACTTCTACATGGGCTGAGTGTATCTTGAGCAGAGATGCTCTGTCATGCTGGAGCTGCCCAGATAATCCTCTTGTTACCTAGTGTCCAGGAAAGAGACTTCATTTGCTGACTTCTGGAATCTGGGGTGGAGGTTGTGGTGTGGGAAGATGAAAGGAGGATAGAAGGAGAGAGTCTGTAAAGAGTTGACACATAAGGTCTAGTTCTTTATTAACATTACTAAAGATGGTCAGAAATGCCCTGGAGTTTAAAGGCTGTCTTCTCCTTTCAGCCCACAACTTGCTGTCTGTCTGGCATGTTTCTCTCTGGAGATGTAGTCACAAAGCAGTGTCTGCACAGTGAATACAATTAAATGAAAGCCCCTAGAAATGTCCAAGGGAAATTAGATAACATGTTCTTTGATGCAGGGATTTGGAGTTTGAAGGTGAGAAGGACAAGTAAAACATCAGAAGTCTGCATTTGCTTAGCTCCAGTTGAGCACATTAGCATTCTGCTAACGTGTCTTTGTAAGTTCTTCACTGAAGTCTATTTGTTCAGTTTTTCTCAAGTACCATCAGAGATTTAAAAAAACGTTTAGATTAAAACAAGTCCTAAAGTTAGGCTTCTGTTGTGATGGATTGTTGAAGTTAATTTTTTCTTGTATTTTCATTAGTTAATCAATGAAAGTGAAAAGTGCTTACTACTCTACTTGGGCTGGAACATTTAGTTCTCATATTGCTGTCCTTGGCAGGCACTAGCTCTATGCATTGAGGAGTAAAGCCTACTCCTGTCCTGATCCATTTCTAGCAATGGGCTGCACACTCAGTTATACCCACTGGCTGGGAAGTCCTTGGCAGAAGTCCCCACAGTTCACTCTGAACCCTGGTTGCTCTTATTTCTGTGCCTTTTTTTTGTGCAGTCTCATAATGTATGTGCCTGAGTCAGAGCACACTATCTGGTGTACCTGACTCTTATCAGCTGGGAAAGTGTGACCTTACTTTCTTCAGCTTCTGACCAAGACCCTGGTAGGCTCCAGAGTAAAGAGGGCAGGATACAGCATGAGGGGATATTAAGATAGGTAGTATGAATTTGTTTATCCTTTGAGAAGTATGAAGAGAAGTATTAACTGTGACAGCAATTTTCTAAATACCTACTCTGAGCTAACTAAAAGATCAATGAAGAGTACATCTTTGTTTTCAGCAATATCTGGTAGAATATATGTGTTGACACTGAATCATGAACACAATGACTTCCTGTGATACACAAGAGTTTTGGGTGAGGAAAACCTCACCCTTTACTTGACCCAAGATAGAGGGTTGTGTTCAGGATAGGATCATTCATTTGAGCTCCAGATCTTATACAGAGTGTATTAGTTTTGTACTGATGCTGTAACAAATGATCACAAACTTAATGATTTAAAAAGAGACAAAAAATTCATTATTCTACAGTTATGGAGCTGTGAAGCCTGAGATGACTTTCACTGGGCTAAAATCATGGTCTCAGCAGGGCTGCTTTCCTTCTGGAGGCTATACAGGAAAATCCATTCCCTTACTTTTCCAGCTTCTACAGCCTGTTTGCATTTCTTGGTTTCTAGACCCTTCCTCAATTTTTAAAGCCAGCGGAATAGCATTTGCAAATCTCTCTCTGCTCTAACCCTTTTTCTCCCTCCAATAAGGATACTTGTGGTTAAATTGGGCCCACCTAGATAACTTAAGACCATCTTCCTAATTGAATACCCTTAACATATATGCAAAGTCCCTTTTGCCATATTAGATAATATATTCAAAAGTTTAGGGAATAGAGTGGTACCATATTTGGGACCGTTATTCTGGCTCCTATAGAATGTATCCTTATGGATATTAGTCTATTCTATTACCTCTCGTTTTACCTGTACCATCTAAGACCTACCCTATTCATAGGGTTTGTTTGCTTGATTTTGCTTTTGTTTTTACAGTGCTATTATATGAGGTCCACATGCTGAAATTCTAACCAAACTACATCACAAGACCTTTTCATATTCCCTGGTAGCCATGTCCCTCCATTTGGCACTGATGCAGCTGTTTATTTGGATCTACATGTCTAGCGATGATGGCTGATTTCCTGGATTGGACATTGACTCCAACAAGGCAAGAAGGATTCATTTTTAAAACACTTATGAAATTTATGAGATGAGTGGAATGGAAAGAATTTTTAATAATCCAAGCACCAGTAAACCTCTTATAAGAGCAGTGTTATATTCTTAGGTGGGAAGGTGATGCCCTAGAGTCTATGAATCACAAGTCTCAATATGAAACAAGAAGGAGGCAACAACCACTTTTGCTATTTCCTCTTTAAATATTATCAGTCATGCTATTGTGGAAAGAACTTGGTGTTTGGATTCAGATGACCTTGGGTTTAATCTCTTGGCCCTTCCCAGCTGTGTACTCTTTAACAGATCTCTTAACCTTTTCAGCTTTAATTTTCTCACTTTTAACACAGATAATAATAATATCTGATTCACATGGTTGTTGTCAGCTTAGTGTATGAAAGTCTGTGATTCTGAAAAGAAAGCTACGGTGTGATTTTCATACCCACACCATCAGCTTTCCTCAGGAGTTTGTTAGGAATGCACATTTTATAGCCCTATACAGATCCACTGAATGAGAAACCTTAGGCTGAAAAGCTTGATTCCATACAATAACAATATGTAAAACATGTGGAATAGTGTCTCATACTTGGTCTCATACACAGTTACCAAATGCTGGTTGTAATTATTCTTTTTCTGGGAACTTTACTGTACTCACCATGCTTTGCTTTTCAATTATTGTTTATTTTGGATGAGCAAGGTCAGGAACAGATTAGTGTTTGCTCACCAAGTCATAATCTTTCTTCTTTTCTCAAATGAAAAAATTCATTTGAATAAGGAAGAGAAACAGCATTATTAGCTTACACTTTAGGCTGTGCCTCTTTAAATCAGCAGAGAGGGCATCATGCTCATTTCTGCCTTCTGCCATCTGGAGTGTGCTCTGGTGATGGCAGAGAACAAGACCCAGCAGCAGTCCTGTGCACATGAGAGATGCTGTGACTATTCAGTTGCTTTTTTTTTTTTTCCTAAATATAAGTGAACAATGTGAATATATATTTGCCTCAATAGAGAGAATTTCATCTTATATGACATAAAATTCACGACAGTGACTTATTAATTTCTACATAATTAAGTAAAAATGAACTTACATGTTCCAAGCCAACTTAAAAATCATTTTTTTATGAAGACACATAAATACATTGACAAAACCACAATGGGAATGAGAGAAATGACTAAAACCCCAAAAACATCTTTAAATTGAAAAAAGCTTGACTGAAAGAAAAGAACTCAAATAGAATTTTTTAACCTACCACCTAAGAATAAAATGGAAATTTGAAGGACCATGTGCAACCAGGAAATAGCAACAATAGTAACCCTAGTAGGATTTCCAAAGTCAGATATTCTCATTTCATTAATTTTCTTGAGGAAAGAAATCAGGCAAGCTCTTTTTGCATTATGTCACCAGAATTACATAGTGGGTAATTAACCTGAGATAACTCCATAGCTTGGAAAAAGGAAATGACTTCTCATAGTTATGGACTTTGGGATATACTCGGTATCATGCTTACATGGACTCTGTGAGATAGATATTATTGTCCTCATGTTGCAGAGGCTCAGAGAGTTTGAGTGCTTTGTCTAGGGTCCTGGTTTGTCAGCAACAGAGCCAAGATTAGAATGTATGTCTTTGAGGGAGGAAGGACCCAATTCCCTACACCACACTTCTGCCAAGTTTTATTATGAGGGACACTGACAGTACACCTTGTTCTATGATGGTAATTGGACCAGTCTGGCTGTATTCTAAAAACATGTTGCCTTTAGGGTGCTTTCTCTGGGACTAAAAATCAGTATCAAAATATGGCAAAAATACTTTCACCTTGACCTTACTTAACAACAGCAAAATGGGATACATATTTGAGAAAATTAGCTAATTAGAAAGATAGTACTTGAAGACAAGTACCATACCTACGAGCTTTGAAGACATACTGGCATGGTTTGCATTCAAAATTTTTGTTCCACCATTTACTAGTTCACTAACTAGTAGTTGCTTCACCTCTTTGTTCTTGCTCTTAGTTTTTTCTTACTCATGGACAGAGGCCAGTGCTTTCAGTTATGATATAGCATGTGAATTTTACGTGTCAGTTAAGAATAATTTTAAAATATGTGAAAATCTAATGAGATAACATATTAAAGTTCTTATCATAGTTACTAAATGTTTATTGCATAAAAGACAAAGCAAGCCATTAATAATCATTATAGTAATAACATAAACTATTTTTTTTCTTCTTTAGCAGAGAGACTGCATAGAGGACAGATCAGTTGTAGTTGGGGATGGCATTGGGAGGCATCTGTTTGGTGTTGGGGAGGTGGCCATGAGTATGAGGGATTTGGATATCCAAAGTGTGTGAGTGTTAAATGAAAGAGGCTGTGGAAAGTAAATGGGCAAAGCT
This sequence comes from Heterocephalus glaber, assembly GCF_000247695.1. The sequence continues at coordinate 1,581,512 of NW_004624845.1, read as the reverse complement.
GAAGGTGGATGGCTGGTGGTTCCCTAAGGCTAAACTTTGATGGATAAAGTCGAGGCTCCTCTTTTGCCTTTTTTAGTCAGCTTCATCTTCTGTATTCTGTGGGCACATACTTAACACAGGTATCATGCCCACACATACCATGTTATTTCACACCTGTGGGATGTTGCTCATGCTGTTCCCTAGCGTGTTTGTAGTGGGACTGTATTGCATTCTATAATTTGTACTGGGGTCACTTAACCATCATTTGAGATTAAATTCAGGTGTCTCCCTTTTATGAACCTCCAAACTGGACTTGGTTACCTTAGCAGTACTTTCAGGTTCTCTGTGTATCTTTCTCAATCAGTCATTACTTCATGCATTACAAAAACAAATGATTTGTGTATGGACTTATTTTGTCCTTTACCCCATGAGGTTCTCGTAAGTGCAAGATTTTCATCTTATATATTTTTACTCTCTTTATAATTCAGCAATATGCCCAGTATATAGTGATTCTTTGCAAAAAATGATGTTTAAATTAAACTGGACTGAACTAATGTGGGAATTATTAGGATTCCTTACCCACTTTTTGAAATTTTATTTGAGATTAAGTATTCTACCCAAAAAGGAATTCGATAAATGTAGCATATAGCTCCATAATTGCTATAAAAAGAGTAGAATGAATCGGATTTTTTTCTTGCAAATAAAATCCATATAGACATTTGAAAAATCACCATTAAATTTCTATATTTCCGGCAGTGCTTAAAGTTCAAATTTTATCTCAGAGACTTCTATGTATTTTATAGACAAAAAAAAAGGCAAATCAAGTGAGCTGGAAGATATGAACAAATCAAGGAATTATAGTGCAATAAACATCCAGGGAGAAAGTTTTAAGTAAGTTCTTAAGGGAGAAAGGTACACTCTTTAATCATTCAGTCCCAGTTTTTTCTGAGTGTTGGTTACCATGTATTAAGGGCTGGAATAGGGAACAGCTTAATGGTTACCTTTATGGGCTTTGAAGCCAACCTGCTCTTATTCTAATACTGCTACATCTATGTACTCTTTGAATGGGCCTGAGCAATAAATTAGTCTCTGTTTGTCTCAGTTTCCTCATATTTAAAATAGATAAAATAGTAACACCTACCGTATATATTGTTTTGAGAATAAAAGTGATTTAATACATTCAGAGCAGTGCCTGCTCCATAGCAAGTGCTCAGTATACAGAATTATTCCCTATATTCGGCCATTTGATCATTGGCAAATGTCAAGTATACATCACTATTCATCTTCCATCTCTTCATTCATTTAACACAAACTTTTGAGTATTGACTATGTGTCTGGTTGTTGTGCTACATGCCAGTAACATAAAAATGAATAAGACATTCACTACATTTCAGTTGTAACCATCAATGTTAATGGTCTCAATCCACCAATCAAAAGAAATAGACTGGCAGAATGGGTCAAGAAGCAAAATCCAACAATATGCTGCATACAAGAA
>NW_004624845.1:1558500-1575021 GCF_000247695.1 Heterocephalus glaber | reverse complement strand
TGTGTGTGTGTGTCTGTGTAAATAAATCTTACAAAAAAACCCAGGTAATTCTAACATAGGATGGTAAAAGCTGTAGAGTGCAAAGCACATGCCTCATTTCAACCATAAGGAGAAGACCTTGATGCAGTCTCAGAGGTCAGGACTAGCTTTTGTGAGGTGATATACAAGTGTGAGTTGGCCATTCTGAGAGTTGGGTTTGGCAGGGCTGGCGGTGGGAGTATATTTCATACCAAAGTGGCTTTCTTGCTGGATGTCTGAAGAGACGGAAATAATGAGGAAGTCAGTGTGGAAAGTCAGGCAGGGATTGGCCAGAAACTAAGCTGATGGGTGAAAAGGAATCATACTCTAATGGTGTTTTGCAACAGGTAAAAAATATTAGGCACTGTGTTATTCTACCAAGTGGAGAAGCCCTGAATGATTTTAAATAAGGATTCAAATGTTTAGATAATTTCTCTTTCTCTTGTTTTAACAGTTTCTTCCTCTCTTTCCTTCCTTCCTTCTTTCTCTATCTTCCTTCCTTCCTTCCTTTCTTTCTTTCCTTTTTTTTTTTATTTGTACCAGGCATCGAACTTGGGTCCTTGTGCATTGCAGGGCAGGTGGCGTAACCACTGTAACAGTTTCTTTTTAAAGTTTATTTCTCATTTCTGATGGAATTTAGTACTCCTACCTTTAAGCTCCTCTGTTTTCACATAGACACCTATCATGGCACCATATCACTTTATTGAATTTATTTCTAACTCTGTCTCCTTTGAGAGACCGAGGGCACCTCAAAGATGACTTTTTATTTATTTCTGTATCCCCAGGATGTGAATTAGTGATTGACACAGATCAGGCAGGCATTCAATGGAAACTTCATTGAAAAAGTGTAGATTTAGGAAAAAAACATTTCTTATATTTTTAGGACAAAGTGTCATCAGTTAAAATCTGGGTAATCAAATCCACAAAGTGAATAATTCTTTTTCTCTGTGATGGCAGAGTGAGCCTAGTAAGCTGCTATCCCAAAGATTCATAATGCATCTGTCTCTCTATATGTGCTGTTATTGAGCACTGTTAGGGATCAGACATAGTGCTCAGCACTGAGGGAGATATAAAAGCATTCACGACTGCATTCAGTAATTGTGAAAATACTGCATACATACCCAAAATTCTCTCTAGCCCTAGGGCCTAGGTCAGTGCTTTGCAATCCTCAATCCTCAATAAATGTCTAGGAATAAATAACAAAGAAGGTGTGAGGAATATTTGCTAAATGTATACTATAAATGCACAATAAATTTTCTAGGAGTCCAAATGAAGTAAACTCTGCAAAGTAATTTAATCTGATTGGGTTCATTAAGGAATCTTGGTATTGGAAGTTAAATAGGATCTAGAGTGAGGAAGAATTCTAAAGACAGAAATAGCATGGACATCAATTTACACAGACTAATAAACCTCTCAATGAAATCTAAGCAATAGAAATCATTAAAGCTCTGATAATGGTTGGGGTATATTGGAATTCACACATGAGAACCAATTTTCCAGCCATATTGCAATTTAATCAGTGGATATGGAAGGCTAGCAATTGCTTTAGTAGATAGACTAAGTGAGCCCACATGACAGTGCTAATTGAAGCAAAGTTAATTAGCTAATTAAAATAAAAGCGGCAAATAATAGTTTCTAAAATTTAGTGAAAGTGGAGGCAACAGGCCTAATGATTCTAACAACTGTTGAGAATCCCAAAAGAGGGTTTTACCTTTTAGGGAAATTCATGATTTAGAAAAACGGGTCTCTGTCATTAATTTAGCCAAGAAAGGCTGAGCACATTTAAAAACCTGGCCCCATGTCCTTGGAAATTCTGAATCTTGTAGAATCAGAACTTGGGACTTATCAGATTCACTGTTTTATTTAGGTCAGAATTAGTTTTGTGTTCATTTGTCAATTTGCAGCTGAAGTGAAGGCCTTAAATGGAAGCCTGGCATTATCTGGTTGACAATGATTTGATGCTGCACCATGTCGTGCTGGAAATTAGTGTCTAGAACCAAAATGTTAATCACAGGGACCTCTATACATTGATGGCATAAATAACATGTTTCTATATAAAAAATCTATAGTGACTCACTCCCATTTAAATAAAAATCTCCCGTTGCTATTTCAGTGAATTGAATGACTCTGGGCACTTTTCTTTGTGCTCTAGGGTGAGCCAATTTAACTTCCCAGAAAACTGCTAGATCTATTTGACTTAGCACTCTTCTTCCTTAGGTCCTCAGAGAGCTCAAAGTGATTCTCTTTACATGACCGGAGACAGAAATGGACTTTTTTGGCCCTCCTCTCAGTAAATATGAACTACTGTTCAAACACCATAAACATATCTCTTTGAGCTATAATATTTTCCAGTGTGATCCCCTTTGAGCATCATTCTTCATAATGGTAAGAAGGTTACTTGAGAAACATATGGTCATGTCTACATTGAGAGTAGGAAATGATTGGAAAGATTAATGATTGGTTTCTACACTGCAAGACTTCTCAGTGTTTATTGCCAAAACAATAATAGTTTTTCAAAAACTTTTGCTTGACAAAATAACTTTTTCCCCCATGGAGCAATTCTTGAGACATATTCTGAAGAATACAATACAAGAAATGTTCAACTCTAGTGACTATATGTTAAGACCTAAGTTAAAAATTGCTCCATTACTTACTAGTCATGAGGATTACTTACTAGTCGTGAGATGATGGGCAAGTCTTCTAGCTATTTTGGAGCTCAAATTTCTCACCTGAAAAAATGGGAAGGAAGGTTGCTTCCATTTGCAATATTTTATGTCAATTAGCAATGTTAAATGAATAATATGTATGAAAAGTTCTGAAGATGACAGAACATATAGGTGGTAATAAATGAACCATTTTGGGAGACTTCTGATTTATAATTTTTTAAATCTCTTTCATGTTCTTCTCCTCTTCTTCCTTAACCCCCACATTTATTACTATAATCACTATTACTACTAGGTACTACTTTCTGTGGTAGGTATACTTTCTGTGGCTTATCCAATGAATAGTGTCACCCCCTTTCACATTCAGTTTCTTTTATAGAGGCTGACGAGGTTAAATTCACACTTTCCAGTATTCCTATTGTAGATATTTGAGATAGTTTACATAATGAGACATAAGGCCAATTCTTACAGGACTCTGCAAAGACTTCTATTTTTCCTAATAAAAGGATACAGTACATAGAGTCATGACAGTTTCTTGTGACCATCAAAAACAGGTGCAGAGTGGCAGAGGTGTTGGCACTGGCTTTACTCAGCCCACACTGTGAGCAGCCTTCCTCCATATTTCCTGTGACATGAGGCACATGAAATTAAACAAATGGTAAGGACTCTGAAATAGGCTTTTTGTTACTCATAGCTCAACTCACTTCTGGAAAGTTTTTCTACTATTCATTGAATGTTCCATATGGTGGTACTTAACACATGTTGAAGAAATGACGAAGCAATAATGCACAATAGGACAGGCTCTTGCCTTGCCCCCATGTTGTTTTGTTTTGTTTCTTTTCCCATAAGATGCTCTGTCCTTACGGTGTTCTCACCCAGTGTATCAAAATGTTCTGTGTTCTAGTGCTGCATTATGTACCTGCTCAATGTATCAAACGTGTGTTCTGTTCCAACAAAGTAACTTTTATTACTTGATGTTTCTAGTAAGTTTCTCCTATGTCTCTGCCCTAAGAGATTCCTCTCAACTTCCTTTCCCCAAATATATATAAGGGAAATTACTGAAATAATGCAACTCAGGTCAGAATTCAGAGTGGGCAAATTCCTCTGAGCCAACCAGTTAATAAAAGGTTTTCTTCAAATTGCTGTAACTGTAACACAGAGCTGTAAGACAGAGCTGTAACACTGAGCTGTTCTGCTTTGCCACAGCAATATAACCACATTTATCCCTCTAAACAGGAATTATTATATACTATTTTATACTTGAGGAAACAAACTAAACTACCTTGTTCAAATTCATGGAACTCTGGGTTTAAATCCAGTTGTGGCTCCAAATAGCATGCTGTATTTCCATCTGCTGTCTCTTGGTGTACACTTTTCCAAGAGTATATATTAAGTTTTAGAAACATACTCACTGTAGCCTTAGAGATATTACTGCATTCTTTACTCTGAAATATGCAATCAATGTCTTCTTTAAAATGGGAGGCCCTTGCTGTCTGACATTTGAGGAGGAAGGGACATGTACAGACCTCATGCAGAAACAGAACCTAGGCCCAGTTTGGGTATATAGCAGCATGTTTATTCATTAGACGGAAGGCAGCAGAGGAGAGTCAAACCCAGCATGAGAGCTGCTTCCCCCACAAAGGCCTATATCCAGAGCATTAAACTACCCATTTAACCTCTTTCTAGATCCTACAATATGGACTCACTGGCACAGTACAAAGTTCAAGCCTGAGAAGCACAGTAATGGCAGTAATTTAGAATAAAATGTGAAGATGTTAGGAACACTCCAGTTCATTTGTTCCCCATTACTGGAGCTCCAGTGTGACAGACAATGTGATACTAACCTATATAAAATTACACATTTGTATCAGAGATAAAAGTCTGTGCATAGCTAGTTACATCCCACAATGTAATATATGGTGGATTAATGCTCAGAACATCTTGATTTGGTATCAGAGAGAAAAAATATTTCATTTAAGATCTTTTAAAATCATGAAAAAGGGAATTTTAGTTTTCATCTCTCTCTGAGGATTCTGGCTTAATAAATAAGTAGGCCTTGGGTACAAGTAATGGAAGGGGATAATGGCTTTCTCTGATTTTTTCTTTTCCACGTCAACATCAGTTTCTGGCCTACATACCCATGTTGATGGCAAAAGAATACCCAAAACAATAACAAAACAACACCAACAAGACAACTTTACACAAGGTTACATAAAGAACACTCACCAGTTGCTAAAGGTCCCACCTTCCCTTCTTGGAAATTCTAATACCCAAATATACTCACTGCAAAATCCGAACATAAAAAACTACATATTTTTGAAGGGAAAACAAGTTCAATCATTGCCACAAATTCCTTAGAATTTTTTTTTCTATCAGCATAACCAGTCAAATTTGTTTTGTTTGTTTCTTTGTTTACCAGAGTAGAAATGAAATAGTTGAAAACATTAGTCAAATATTATTAAAAGAACATTATAATTATAACAAAACAGGAGACCAGTGACCAAATACTTGAGCAGGGACTGAAGACCACAGTTGTGTGAGAGACATTTGTAATTAAGAGCATTGTAGACTTAATCTTAGAAAAGTCATTTGGATCATTGGAAAGAAGTATGCATACTTGAAGATAAGCCAAAAAATACCTACCACATTAATTTTTTCCTACACTAAACTGTTCACTCAACACACCCCTCAAATCAATATTGAGAATCTTCTATGTGTGACACACCCTTCTAGGTGTACCTGGCACCAAAGACACAGTGATGAACAAGGGAGACAAGACCCCTACACCCAAGGAGCTTGTTCTGCTTATGCTGTAACACAGGATGTGCTACACATTCTGTCAAGGAGTTGGATAACGTAAAGATAGTGATGCCCTGGAAGACCCAGACTGTATAAGCAATACCTCTGAAGATTTTTACTTCATTTTCTGATGATCTTTTCACTGTTAACCTCATCCTGCCTTCATACCTCACACAATGACTTGCAATTGTGGGAGGAAACTGGCAATTGTTAACTTAATCAAAATAACAAATAAGAATTGGATATTGGGCCTGGGATTTAGCTCAGTGGTTTTCCCACCTGCTGTGCAAGTGCAAGGACCCGAGTTTGATCCCTGGTACCAAAAAAAAAAAAAGAAGAAGTGGTTATTGTGTGAGGGATATTACATGTATTACTTTATTCATTCCTCACAACCACTCTATCAAGTATGTATCTCATGTTCTCTTGGTTAGAAGTGAGAACTGAGCCACAGAAATAATACAAAGGTGCCTGGGGTCACACAGCTAGTAATTGATGCTACCGGTATTCAACCTCAGTGCATTCTAGTACAATATACTGCTACTCTGAGTAAACTATCTTTGATATGTTAAACCTTTCCAGGTAGTATGTCTTCATTCCCCCATAGTCCTATGGAGTAGGTGATATGAACCCAGTTTGTTAGATAAAAAAAATAAGGTGCAGAGACAGGAAATGGCAGTATCAGTGTTCACACAAAGGACAACCTGGTTACACAGTCTCTGTTCCTTGCCCTTACTCCATGTTTCTCTAAGAACCCATCTCAGAAGTTTTTGGGGTACTGAGGTACAGATCTATAATTCCTTCCTTATACCAACTTGTCTATTTTAAATATCAGGCTTTCCTGGAAGATTTTACTTGAAGAAAGGGTTTGGAAAAAGGCTGATAAAAGTTTGCAAAATAAATTTTCTTAGCCAAAACTAAAAGCTGATCTTGCAGAAGTTTTAGAAAAAAGAAAGTTTTGTAGAGGAGTCAGTATAGTAGATGCAAAATATGCCAATGTGTTAGATATATAGAAGGCATTTTGTTTACAACCATGATATTAAAGAAGAGAATTTATTGCAGGAGGGAAAGATTTAGAAATTGTTGACTATGTGCACAGTGTACATGCAAAGAGATGAGAAGTATAAAAGATTTGTCAAGAATTAAATGAGGTAAGCTTACAAGTTAATGCAAATGATTTGAGACTTATGGATAAACTTCTTCAAATATACTGTGAATCTTTTTCAAACCTCAACAGATAGAAAAGTAGGATGCTGATAGAAAAGTGAGATTTTCATGCAGACTAGATGATGATAGAGCTAAATAGTTCAAGCAGTATTATTTAGATATTTATCACCCACCTGAAAGGTATTTATCTTCTATTTATTTTACATTTAGAAATTCTGTCAAATCTTGGTAAATATTACAAGGTGGGTGTCTTGACTAGCTCTTTTGATCTGCACTTCTTAAATTAGAGAAATATTTATTGTCAATCCATTGATGTATGGAATAGGATCTCCTTATTCCCAATAACCAGCCATCTGCATAGCCTTTTTAATACCTCAGAATTGTTGTCATGATTTCAGTGAATTTTAAAATGTTGGGTCAGTTGCAACATAAGAAAGACTTCACATGAGGAAGAAATCATTCCATTCCTGTTGGCTGCAGATTATTTTCAGTTAGAAGTTATGTAATAGATGGCGTTCATGATAGCGAAGTTGAGGTGAGATCACTACAAGTTATTAAAAGTTAGCTACAGGCAACAGGGAATTTGGAAACTGATAAGATGTTTAGGACAATTATACGCAAAGCCACTTCATTATTTTGACCTTTTCAGCCAATCAACATCTCCCTAAAAGTTCTAATTGTCCATTAAGAATGAGAACAATGAGAGGTTCTCTGGGCTTCAACAGGGTTTAGGCATACGCAAGTGTAGTCAGATGCATAAAGGTATTGGCACTTTGCCCTCAGAATAATATTTGTCCATAATAATCTTCTTTACATTGTTTCTTTACACTGTTCCTGTGAACTAAAATTTAGCCCACCATATATCTCCATCTCCTCAGGTGCTGGAGATCTTTGAAATGGCTCATTGATTTTAATCTGTGTGTTCTGACCTCACTCTCCTTTTGCTATAACTCTTTGCTTTATCAGCAATCTCAACTTCTGTGCTTGTAGTCTTGGCCAGAGTAATTGGATCCACCTCCAATAAACTCCACAAAAACCATTAAAGACAAGGTCCCAAGCACTAAGTTACCCTGCCTCCTATAGGTTCATTCACTGAAATCTCTTCCATCTAAAAGACCTAGGAAGCCATTCCCCATGAAACCCCCACAACTTTTACCTTAGAGTTTCTCCAGAGGAGCCCCTCCTCTTCCACAGGTTGACCAGGCTGCTCGATCTGCTGGCTGCGGAGGAAGACTTGCCATCCCCTACATGCATGCGTACCACAGTAGAAGTGGTGAAGGCGCTGCGCACATTTCTCTCGGGTTTGGCCAGAATGATGTACACCTTTGGCACAAACATACAGCCTAGGGCCACTGTGGCACTGAGACTGACTGAGAAACACATAGTGATGATTTTGTAGTTACTTCCAAAGTAGATTGGCACAAAGGCCAGCCATATAATACAGGTGGTATACATCGTGAAGGCAATATACTTGGCTTCGTTGAAGTTAGCTGGAACATTTCTGGTCTTGAACGCATAGAAGGTACAGCTCAAAATCAACAATCCATTGTATCCCAGAGGAGTGACGACTCCTAGATTGGTGGTGTTACAAATCAGGTAGACTTCTCGAATGCTTGGGTAGTCATGCATTATATCAGGAGGCTCCATTATAAAAAGAGCGACAATAATGCCCAACTGGATACATATGAGAATGAAAGCAATCACTAACTGAGCACAGGCACTCATAAATCTGGGCTTTTTGGTACAGATCTTCTTCTTGCTGCCAGCCAGGATTCTTGCAATGCGGTTAGTCTTGGTTACCAGGGCTGAGTAGCTCATGGCTGGAGAGAGACCAATACCAATTCTCTGAAGATAGCAGTAAATCTGTTTGGGCTTTGCGATGAGGCAGAAGGTGCATAAGTAACCCAGGCAGATGCCAGCAAGGATAATATAGCAGAGTTCCCTGCTGGAGGACTTGACTACTGGAGTGTCACGATAAATGATGAAGATTACAGTGACAAACAGGGTGGCCAACAGGCCAAGGCAGGCAAACACCACAGCTGCAATGGGCTCAGGGTCACCCCAGCGAAGATACTGTACAGGGATCAAATCACAACCTGCAGAGACACAGACACATAATGAAAAAGAAGGAGAGAAGTTTACTTGGTTCAGAAATCCCTAAGAAATAGGCAGGTGTTTGTGCCCATTTCAGCTTGCCATCCATCTATCTTTTTAATTTATATATCTCAAACTACTCATTTCTTTCCATATAGATTCAGAAAATCCATGCAGTATTTACTACATACTCTGTGATAGGATCTGCTCTAAGTTCTGAAATTAGATTCAGAAAATCCATACAGTATTTACTAAATAAATATTCTGTGATAGGATCTGCATTAAGTTCTGAAACAAAATAATAATAGTGTTACCTGCCTTCATAAAATGTGTAGTTTTTTAAACAATTACCTGTAACTGCAGTAAGGGTCAAGAAGACATATAGTATAGGTTCTGGCCCAGGCTATGGAAGCAGGCAAAGCTTCCTATAATACGAGTTAGCAAATATATGTGTTGGTTTGAATGAATATGGGATTCAGGGGAACTGGTCAACACAGGTTCAGGCTAAGAAAAAGGGGAAGGATAGGAGGCTGTTGACCAGTAGTGCATTGAGAGGCCCAGGATGAGGCTGGATAGTAGGCAGGTGGGCAATCTTGCAAGTCACATATTTCTAGACTAACAAGAAGTTCTAGAGGTTGATGTGGAGGAATGACATTTGTGTGGGTGTATTTTAAACATCACTTTGGTTTCTTCTATGTGCATGTTGGATGAGATAAAAATATAGACAGAGTTGAGAGTTAAGAGCCATATAGAATGTTTGAATGGCTGTGGAAGTATGGTAAAAGTAATCAAAAATGACCAACATTAGTAAATAAAAGTTCAGATTTTCAGAGAATTTTATGGCTTAGATTTTATAGAAGGGAAGATGTTATTTTTAAAAAGGATCATTTTTTAAAAAAGAAAACAGACCAAAAAGACAGATAATCCAAAAGCTTGGGAAATGCCTTTGTCATACTAATGTCTTCCTGCTAGCATTTCTGTCTTAATTGCCCTGGGCATTTGTTGGGCATGAGAGATTTTAAAAGACACTGTAAGGGGTTCTGGTGTGGAAAGAAAAGTTGAGAACCATTTCTCTAGGAGTATCATTCCCATCAATTAGAATTTTTAAAAAATTGAATTAAGATTTCTCCATTGAGTGGATAAGAAATGAGGCCAATAATTCACTACATTGAACACTTGAGAAATATGGCAAAGATTGCCAGTGGTCCAAAAGCACTCATTTTCACCTTAATCCTCAGCAACTAATGTTTCATTTAGAAGGATAAAGAATGCAATTTAAATTCTGTATTTTCCAGCAATGATTGCAGTCAAATGTAGCATATGCCTAGGTTTTAGCCAATAATATGTAAACAGGAGATTCCTTAAAGGAAAATGATTCATCTAGGAGAATACCTTTCTCATTTTTCCTTCTTTTCGCTTTCTGCTATCTGGAATATAATTTGATAGCTAGAGCTCCAGCAATTTTATTTGACTTTAACTTGAAAGAGGAAAAAATCTGAGTTTGAAAGAGAAACATAGAGGGATCAAGTCCCTGACAAGCATCAAACCACCATTTGGAAACCAGCTCTGAACAATGTGTGCCCACATGTCCTTGTCTAATCTACTTTATTTTCTTGTATATGATACCAAACAAAATCCTAATTGATATGGAAGTCAGATTTTCCTGTTACTTTGACATGCTCCATGACCGAGGGTGTTATAGTAAATGACTGCATAGCAGTGGTTACTGAGATGTAAGGCAGGCAACAATAAGTAATAATGGAAAGGAAGCATGTGATTCGTCAAAAATATGTGTAAGGAGAACTCTGTTATAAAATTATGAAATTAAATAAATGAAAAGCTTTTTCTTCTTCCTCTTATTTCTGCCTTATTGGTCTCTGGCCACAAGGTCTCAGGTTTCAGATGGTACTATTAGAATTATGGTTAAGTTTATTACATGAGTTAGCCTGAAATCTCAGCAAACTGTGGCTAATTGTTTATATAAAAGCTATATTCTTATTCTAAACCACTGCATTTAATATTGAAACAAAGTTATTTTAACTTAAAAATTGTGTATAGTCCAGGCTAAATATGAAATTTTATGTATAATATCAATAATTACAAATGCAGCTCTCTCTTTAATGAACATACCTGTATCCATATTTTCAGTCATCCTGTTCATTCAATTATGTTGCTTATATTTTAAAATGCAATCTCTGATACTACAGTATAACTTAGAATTTAAATTTGCTCCTTGTACAAAGTATTTTACAAATTGAAAATTTAATCATTCCTATCTTTATTTCTGCATAACAGTTTATTTATAGCACTGATTTGATAATGAAATTTATTATCCATGGTAGATAATTATATACAAGTCTGTTTCCACTGCTACATCATAAGCCATTAACATACATAAGAATCATATTGTGTGGTATATGAGACAGGAATCCTTTTGGTAGCTAAAAGAATCAACTAAAAACTTAAATGTTTTTTAAAAAGCCTTTCATTTGCTCCACTTTCTGCTATTGTTTTAAATCTTAATTGCTTTTTCTTAAATATAATTAGCACCCTAATTTCTAAAAGCTTTGAATCAGATAACGTACACCATTTTTTTAATGTTATATCTATCCTTGAATATTACTATCATATTTCAGTTTAAATAATTTTGTTCATAGTACAGAAATTTCCTCCTAACAAGCTTCTTCTGATTCTGAGAAGATAGAAAACTATAATTTTAATCTCATATTTGTGTTTGTGCATGTGCACATATATGCACGCATGTCTGCATGTAATTTTGGTTGATCATGCCATTGAGGTCTCTGTTTCTTACTAGACTGTAAGCGCTCCAGTGTTACAAGTCTATTGCTTTTGCTTACAACCAGCTCCTCAGTCCTGAGCATCACTCATTTCCTTGGCCTAACAATATACCACTTTACATACTATATAATCAAATAATATAATTCTTATTCTGGTGTCTGGATCAAGTCATGTCATTCTCAACATTCTTTTTTGCTGCCTTTAAGAAGTCTCAAGCTACAAAAATATTATGTATGATTAGAGACAAAAGTTTAAATTCAAGTTAAATTTTAGAGTCAAGAGTCTGGTACTCACAGAAACATTAAAACTAGGTAAGCAGGACCAGGGATTTAGCTCAATGGTTTCCCCACCTGCTGCGCAAGTGGAAAGACCCGAGTTTGATCCCTGGTACCAAAAAAAAAAAAAAAAAAACTAGGTAAGCAGCTCATAGGCTTAATTTTGGGTAGAAGTGTGATGTCTTTCACATTAGTAATATTTTTAGTACTTATTAGTCATTTAATTCATGTTTTATTTAATTATTGATTAATCTCTTTTTGAGTAATTGACTGGATCTGGACAAGTCATTTCTTCTATGAGTAGAAGAAAGAAGGTGGCAGTAAACAAATTATTCCTTTAACAGGTAACATCTGATCAAAGTTCAGATTCATTCTTCCCTAGAAGGTTATTATTGCAACATTTAAAAAAAAAATTTAGGATAGATAAAACCACAACAACAAAAAGTCCCTCTGTTGGAAATGCACATTCTAGAGTTAATTGATTTTTTATTACCTTATAATGAAGCAAAACATTCCAATAATTGCTTCCTCAAGTAAAAATTTAGCCTCTACCCAAATTGTAGGCAGGTTTTATCAGTAACTACTTTAGGCAGAGGCTGTCTTACTACTATCCGTGTCAGTGCCAAAAAAGGAGGAAATGAATATTTATTGAGTGTCTCTGTATGCATTATCCTCAAAATTTTATTTAATAATAAAAAGTGAGGTAAGTATTATTATCTCTAGTTTACAGAGAAGCAATATGATTCTTACTAATACTTGTTAACTTGCTGTTCCTGAGATTAAAACTTTGGGTTTATTTATTTACTTTCTTACTTTCCTTATATATTTTTGCAACACTTGGGCAGACATTTGATCAATTGATCCACGGAAAGAAGTTCTGAGGCTACTTAGTAGGAAAAAGAATCATGATTAAATAACATTGTCTTGCCATGGCCAAGGTAAGACTAGTGGTAGCTTAAGGGTTTAATAGTTGTTGTGCTGACAAAAACCTGTGCTCCTCTTGAGAAATGTCTTTGTTTCAAACACTTTGACAAGATTCTCATCTTAGCCTATGTCTGTTGAAGGTTGTTGGCCAGAGATAGGAGTTGGTTAGATGTTGCTCTTAGGACCCTGAAGCACTGAACATTTTCTGAATTGGCATAGATTATCCACAGCACAAGAGAATAATGATTGACCATAGGGTATTACCTCCTTTTACTACAGAGTAGATGCATACACTTCTATTCATCATTGGACCCAACCGATTTCATACCCTTCATGGTTTATTACACATTTTCATTTTAAATTCCCTTAATATAATTCTCTCAAAGAGCTGAAAGTTGAGCTATATTTTTTATTTAGTTTTTATGTTTATTCTTCTTTATATTTTATAGGAAAATTTAAAACTGTATGCCAAGATTTATTTTGTAATTAAGACATAAAAATGATTTAATAGTACTGCAGAGTGCTAAAGTGAAGGATTATCACAGATGCACATTTGTAGGGAACAGCTTTGAAAAATACAACTTCTGGTCATCCTGCAGATAAATAGGAGTGGAAAAACACAGCATATAGATTTCAATAATACATTGTGCTGGCTGAAATACTTTACTCCCTTTCTACTTTTTCTGTCTCTCTTCATTGGCTAACTCCTCATTATTCTTCCCTTTTCCAGCTCTTTGAGGATGATTTTTCTGATTCCCTGAGCCTCAAAGGCTCCTCTCATGTAGTGAAAGGGCTTTCTGGACTGTGTTTTTGTTTGCTTGTCTGTTTCCTGTAGAAAGACAGAGCAAATTGAGAGCAGGAAACTGTTTCTTTCTATATTGCTGTATTTCTAGACCCAAAGACAGTGCCTGGCACACACTAGACAGTTAGATACACAGAATGATTGAATTGTTACATTAAAAAGGACAAATGAGCAATAAGAAAACATGTATTTCCTTTTTCAGCTTGTATACAGACATTTCCTATGAATATGAATCTTTCAGTCATTTATTTGTGTCTTGATGTTACCATATATAAAATGAAAGTAAAATAGAATTCTCTCTCTAATGAAGGTTTTAATCTGGGGAAGTCTTTATAGAAGAATTCACTGATAAGAAATTAAAGACCAATGGCCTGAAAAATGCTTAAAATTATTTTTGTAATTTACTTAAATCAGACATTAAAGTCATTGCTTTGTAACAAATAGACTATCTTTGCAATTTTACACATATATGCTATCATTAGTGTTTTACTATAAATTTCTATAGTAAATTGCTTTTTCTGCATTTTATTTGCAAATAAGCGTCATACTGAAAAACATTTTTCCTCTGTGGCTGTCATTCCATCCAAATGTTCAAAGGCTATCTGATTTTATGACTCAGAGTTCTTGCAGTAATTTCTAAGTGCTGCTGTATTCCTTCTATATTCCCATATACTGTTGATTTTCTTTTCCTTTGAGACATGTCAGGACTGTTCTGAGGCCTAGGCTTGCATCACTCTTCCTAAGGCTGGTTGCACAATTGTATGCATACTGTGATACAAACTTTGCCTCCTATTTCTTTTCCCAAGCCTCTTAGTTTTTATGTTTTAAGTGGCACGATAGTATAAGTATTACCCAAGTGGGCTACTGTTCGGTATTTAACTGAAATGTTTATTTTTACTATAGAAAGAAAATATGAGAACAAAACCCATACGTATAAGAAAGACATACACGGGGAAAGAGTAATCTTTTCACTTAACCATGAAAGAAATTTAAAATTACTCACATAATACAACTAGAATATTCCACTCACCTTTTAGTTCAAAAGTTATTGAGCATCTTATCTATTTTTGGTTTTGGGTTTGCATCATAGTGATAGAAAGGCAGTAATTTGTTCTTTTAAAATAAAGAATTGGTTACATTCTCAGACTTTGTGACTATACTGTTAGGCCTTGTGGTAAGCAGTTTATTTTAATTAACTTCTTTAATAGCCACTGGATTCTTATGAGGTAGGGACCACAATTTTATCTGTTTTTGGTTAAGGAAACTTAAGATAGAATTGAAACTAAAGAGTATTTAAAGGAACCATAGAAGTAAAAATGCAAGGTGGAAAAATAGAAGAAATATAAAGAAATAGCCAAAATGCAAATCAAATATGCAGAGAGATAACTATACAGCATAGTAAAATACTGTCATAAGAGAATTATAATGCCTCAGGGAATTACTGCTGAGAAGTCAGGTGGAAAATCAGTAAAAGCTTTGGGAAGAAAGATGATAATACCTGCAAGGATTACTGTGAGGACTATATAAATAAGATGTAACCTGAAAAGTGACATAATAGTTATAAAGTGAGAAGAGAGAGGAAAAGAGAAATATACACATAAACCAGAAATGACTCAACATGTACAAAATTGCTTTTGTGTTTTATTAGATTGTTTTATAATCTGTGGGGAAAAGCCAACTGTTTTATTTTTCTTAGTCTCTTTATATATAAACAGCCCCAAGTAAATGATATTATATTGTCTTTAATTCTTTTTAAGTACAACACAGAGTGTAATGCTCTATGAATTTCTCATTTCACTTAATGCAATTTTAAAGTGTCAAGATCAAAGACATTTATCTGTTTCATATTACCCATACAATATACCAATACTTTATGAAGCATTCTCCAAGTAGGTTAGATAACGTAGTGGTGAGCCCTAAATTATAATGTTATATGTTCTCAGGAGGAAATGTGGTAATTTTGGGGGGTAAGCTATATTTATCAAAAACTGAAATCAATGAAACCACATTGTTTTCTGCATTCTGGCCATGTCAGAGTGGTTTTGACCACAGTGACATTGTTTTGGCCAGACCGCAAATTTATCATAATGAAGAAGAACACGGTGTACATTTTTCATGGCATGGCTTTTGACAACAGGAAAACTGGTTTATATTTTCTTTTGGGACCTGGTTTGAGACGATCCATTGAGAGAAGGGCTTTCAGCCCTACCTCCTCCCCAATCCGAGTAGAGAATGTTTACATGCAGGCATAAATACAATGTTTCTTTGATTCATCTGGTGGGAAAAGAAATTTTTAAGTTGATGAAGGTTGAAAAATTGGAAAAGTAAGAAATCATTTCATAATTTAACAATGTATGAGCCTTGGCATCTCATTTAAAAAGTCAGTTAGTGTTTTTCTCAATGTTAAGGGGAACAACTTTATCAAGCATATTGTTTGTAAAGAACCGGTGCATAAAATTCTTCTTTGCAGTTTAGATATCCTTTAAAAAGAATCCAGAGATTCACAGTCCTTCTCTTATTGTGTGCACCATCCTGTCAAGGAAAAAGCATGAGTTTTAAAGAAAGACAGAACAGGGCTTGAACCTTGCTTCACAACTTATTGTGTGATCACAAGCATGGATGTTTCTATTTTTGATTTTTTTTTTTAAATGGAGATTATGATTCTAACCTTTCATGGATATCAGGAGGATTATGTGGCAGAAAAGGAAGTTCTTTTTAAGGTGAGTGACAGGTACTTAATACATTGGGATGTGGTTCCTTTATTCTATTCCATAAATATTTTTTGAGTGTCTTGTAAGTTCTAGGAGCTTGTATTCCCAAATTTACAAAGTACATAAAACTGACTATATTATGAGTGAAAATAAATGATATCAAATATTAAAAGGAGGTATATGAAGTGGAGAAAAAAGATAGACTTAGGTAAGAAGGGGATAGTTTTTAGTATTCAACTAATCGTTTAAGGTGGATTTTTTTTTTTTTTTTT
>NW_004624845.1:1500852-1532627 GCF_000247695.1 Heterocephalus glaber | reverse complement strand
AGGGGAAAGGAAAAGAGGGAAAGGAAAAACTATGAGGAAAGAAAAAAAAATGGAAATGAAATCTATATAAATAGGGAGGGCAGAGGGGGTGAAGGGTGCACAGGTAAAGGGGGAAAAGAATAAGAACCAAGATATATCATGTACAGGTACAAACACCCAATGATAAATGTAAATGAATTGTATACCTAAAATGTAACAATAAAAACTAAAAAAAAAAAAGCACATCTATTATACTTGGCAAAAAATAACCCATTAACCATTTTTCAATCATCTCTGGGTTATGATATTAGTAACTGAAATAATAGTTCTTCCTAATACAATCATCTGCACTTTTTAAAAGTGAGTTTCAACTCATGTTGCACAATTAAAACTTTGCTGAATCTCCAAGGTTAATTATGGTTTTCTCCTTTTTTCTATAGTATTCCGTTTATTTCTCACTTTTAGTACTAACTACAGTGTGTCATCTGTTTTGTTATCTATTTGCTTTTCTCCCACTAGATTATAAGTTTCTTAGAAATTTAGATGAAAGCTTTTTATTCCCAGTACTCAATTCATTTTATGGCACAAATTAAGACTTTAATTGTCAAATTAATTAATTCTCACTTGGTGATCTCAAAGGCATCTCAAACTGATCTAATCTAAGCTAACTCTTGGTATTTATGAAACAGCATATTCATTTCTCTCATATTTAAGAAAGAAAATGGCAGCCTTCCTTAAAAGCTCCTGCATTCAATTTACGTATATGTCTTGTTGATTCTATACCAAAGTATATACCAATAGTATAAACCATTTTTTTGTTCAAGACACCAAGAATCCTTGTCTTCAGTAGTAAGATAACTATCAAATTTGTCTGTTTACTTCCACCTTCTATCTTTCTCCAAATTATTCACCCTCAAAGCGACCAGAATGTTATTTTATAAATATACTTCCACTGAGAGTTTTTTGTATGTATACTGAAATTCCTGTAATGTTTCCACATTGTAATTAACAATTAAACACTCAAATCCTCAATATGTTCTCCTAGGTTATATATGATCTCACCTCTGTTACCTTTCTAATCTCTTCTGAGATCATTTTCTCTACTTTCCCATATACAGTCCTACATGTTTACTGTTTTCTTGGCCAAAAATACCCTCATTGTTATTATTTGCTAAGTATTTCTATTTATCGTGTAGGTCTCAGCTAATTTTCACTTTTCCAGAGAGATCTTTTATGAACAGAATTTGCTAATTTGCTAATATTTTTATTTTTAAACTCCTGTTCTTTTTCTTTATATTTCTTAGCACAACTTGACAGTGTTATGTATTTGTTTATTTGTGTTTAATTCTTCTCTTCCCACAATATTGTAAAATATGTAAGGACTACTACATAGTAACCAAATGATATCAGAATTTATCTGTTTTTAGTTCACAAGTTATTATAATGAAAATAATAATAAACATATTAAAGTAATGAAAGAACACTACATTTATTTTCAGTACAGATTCTTCTTTAGTACAGATGCAATTTTTTTACACGTTACCATTCTGCATACAGTTCGGAAAATTTATGTTCTAAAGTAGAGATTTTTATTTTTGTAATTATTTTGTAAATATTACATATTAACTATTTACACAGCTTTTTTTAACATTATTATCAGATCTTATATATCAGATATACAGTAGGCAGATTATATATTGATACAATATTTGATTCTATATTTTGTAAGAGTATGTTGCTAAAAAGGTACATTGTTCTTTAATTCAATATGTATGTCTTGTTATTCCTATTTATATTATTATAATAATATAATTCATGCATTATAACAACTATTTACCATAGTTTTGTTTTGCATTATATCAGGTTCTGTAAGTTATTTATTGATTATTTAAATCAATTATGCAGGAGAATGTCCATAAATTATATTCAAATATGACATTTTATAAAATGAACTTGAGTATAGGCATATTTTCCTTTTCTATGTAGGATCCTGGAACCAATTCCCCACAGATATTAAGAGATACTGCATTCACTAAGAAGGTGCTTAACCATGTAAGATAGTTAACATGCAAGGTAGTTTTAGAAATTAGCAGTATCCAGGTTAAAATGAGAATAAAAAGAATATAAAGGTGATGTCACTAATACGGTTCCTTACTTCCTCCTCAAGAAAACCAATCAATATATATTTTCTTTCTGGTATTTTAATTTTGTGTTCATTTACACACACATATAAAGTAGTTAATCTGTTCCACAAAATGTATTAAAGGCTTTATGTTCAGCACTGAGTCTGTTCTGGGGAGACCTGGATGAATGAACAAGAGCTTGAGAAATCTTGTTGTTTAATGGCAAAATTAGGACTAAAATGTTATCATAAAGCCCTTAGATATTTTATTAAATCAAGTTTTTTAAGAGAAAATTCTGTATAACTACCAATTATTAAAAAATCTTAGTGTGAACAAGTTTCAGAATGCCCAGGATCACAGGATTTTTATAACCAGGTGATGGAAGTGAGCTAATAGAAGTGTTATGGGTAATCCATTGTCTTGTGAGGGATGGATTCTGACACTGATGACCTTACGATCTTGTATCATCCAGGAACTGTGTGCTAAAATCCATCTTAATTGTGAAACCATTATTTAGCCTGACATCCCACATAGCGAGTCCTCTGCCCAGAGTGTTCTTGTGAGCCTCATGGGACATTCTTCCTCCTTTCTTGCCTATAAGTCTGTATTCTGTTCTTACATTGTATTCGTATTTTTACTTTTGTTCTTTTTCATATGCTGTAGATATCTTTAAGATAAAGGGAGCAGCTTAATTTGTATGTCTTTAATTCATTACTAGGCAAATAGGCACATGAAATGAGAGTATTGAGGAAAAGATGGGGGGAGTCATATTCTGTTTTTTATTGTAAATATTAGAAATAGCTATTAAATATAGAACAGAGAACACAGTGACATGCAGGAACATTCTTTGGAATAAAAAACATAAGGCAAGACAAAAAAGTGAGAAATAATCAAGGTTAGTCCTGTCCAGTGCCAATATTATTACTTAAAAATTCTTATCGTTGGAGGCTCCTGTTTCGATTAAGGAAAATCATTAAGACAAGCAAAGCATCTGTCAAACTTTTACCCACTTCGGTGCTAACGTTTTGCCCTTGTATATGTTGTGACTTCTTATTCTTTTCCTAGCTAATTCTTTCTTCTCAAATGACGTAATAAACTGGGGATCTGGTTAGAAATTCTGGGTATGTCTTAAGAGTGGGCCAAGTGCCTAGTAGACAACCTAGAAATTCTGATCTAATTTGAGAGATGACATGGAGTAAAAGTAGATCTTCACCTAAGATCTAAGGATTTTCATAATTAGGTCAGGCTTTCGGGAGATTTGTGTTCCCACTAGAATTCTCTGTCACATAAATAAGATCATCCAACATGAGAATGCTTGAAGAAGTGATCTTCTTTTTCTATATATTTATCTTTTTAAGTTAATTTTAGAAGAATGTGCTGACATTATGATACATGTACCTGTCAGATCATCTGTCGGCCAGGACCCAAGGTGGCACGCCTTGCAGGTGTACTCATCAAAGACATACTCATTCTCTTTACAAGGTGTGCAAGTCCAACAACAGCTGACTTCTCCCTTCCGGATCACCTAAGGAAAATATTTAAAATACTGATAAATTTTTTAAAATTTACCAATTCTGTATCGAAATATATTGTGCTATTTTACAAGGCAGAAAGAACCTTTACTTAAATTATTTAAAATGATGTTAGATAGGGAGAAAAAAGTATTAATCCTCTGATAAACTAGGATGAGTTTAAATAATGAGTTCAATGTCATGATGCTGGTTGGTGGTAGGGCTCAGAATTAGGATAAGTAGCTTTCGATACTTATAAGTATCTATGTTGGTGCTCATGTGTACATACATATAATTGAACAAAACTGAATTTTCACCAAGATTATATACTTCTCTTTCTGAACCTACCTTGGCTTTCTATCAGTAAAATAATTGAATATATATAAATAATTATATATTCCATCTTTAAAAATTTGTCCAAATTCATGAAAATAATTTAGGGATTTGTTTTGGATAAAAAGAATCAAAATATAAAAGTTTTTTTTGTAGCAGACATCCCTTCCCAGTACTAACGGGGTATGAGTGGCAACTGCTTCTTGCTTTCCGTAATTTGTTGGGGTTTTTTTGGTAGTGGGGATCAAACTCAGGCATTTGCACTTGCAAGGCAGGCGGCAGAATCCTGAGCTAAATCCCTGGCCCTCCATAATTTGACTATTTTGTTTTATATCAGGAATCAGACCAAAGCACTGTGACTCAAATGGGCATGTCAGATGGCAGACTGGGCAAGTATAGCCCCTCCCCCAATGGCTACCATGGAAACCTAGGCCCTAGTCTGTGAAGTGGCAGGGCTCTGCTGAGTTATGTGCAGCTGAGGTCAGCATGACCCCAATTAAAATCCTTTTCCCTGAATTATGGCTTCTCACTAACCCAATTGCTTGCTAATTGCTTCTGATCCCAGTACCTATTTGTTCCATCCAAGCAAGATAAGCAGTGCTTACTTCCTTATTTCCCTGCCTGGTGCCATATGCCAGGTGTTCGACAGTGTTTCACTAGATGTTTTCAAAGCATATACAGCTCTCTGTTCTTTCCATGGTTGTATTCAATAAATACTGGATGCATTTGGGGGCCTTTGTCTTTGTTCCCTAGAGCAGCACTGATCAGTCCCAAGACCCGGCTTCTCTCTGTCTCTTTTCCTGTTTTTATTCTTTAATTAGCCTTGTGCTGTTGTGGCTCACAGAAGACCAGGACCCACTGCAGGGGTTCTGGTAATGTCCCCTTTCCACTTCCCTATATTTTCTAGATAAAATTACTCTATATCCATTCCCCTCCCTCCTGCAGGGCCTTTGCCCTGAGAAGAGATAATTTCTTGGTCTTGTTCAATAATTCAGCCCATTTTTTCATATTTGGTAGCTTTGCTTTGCTTAGGATGAAGGTAAAGTCATTGAAAGTACTATGTACCACTTCATTTATTTGATTTTTTAAGACAACAGAAGATAATTGAAATAATTTAACACATGAAGGAGTCCCAGATGTTTTATTTTAGAAATATATATCCCCCTCCACCACTACCACTGGTGCATGAATAGCCTCTGTAGAATACACACATTCTTATAAATCATTAAAACAGCAATGATTGTACTTTATATTCCTCATTTTAGATGCTGGCTTTATTAATGTTCTGTAATAACAATACTGTCTAAATACACATAAATATAATTTTGAGTGGCTTATCTTTATTACATTTTGTACCACACCTTATGGTGAATCTTAAAACTGCACCACTGTGAGTAGGGAATGGTGACAAAAGAACCTGAAACATCTGTTCCCTAAAATTATGTAATAAGTGAGGTAAAATTGATAATTAGGTCTGCTTAATTTAGCTAAAACATACTTCATTATTACAGTATATTTAGTACATGCCATTTGCTGTGGTGCCATTAAAATATTTTATTTTATTTATTTCATTCATTTTTTAGAACAATTCAGTTATAGCTAGCTCATGTAGTGCTTTGATG
This sequence comes from Heterocephalus glaber, assembly GCF_000247695.1. The sequence goes on along the minus strand of NW_004624845.1, from coordinate 1,527,059 downwards.
TAAATGACATATCAAATAGTATATGCTGAAGTTGAAGATTCATGCTCACAAATATTGAGCCTTATTTGAAGATAGACTTCATATTATTATGAAAGATTTACAGGAAAGAGCACTGGCCAGGGAATCAAGAGGCACCAGGTTCTGGCCTTCCTTACAGTCACTAAATAGTTAATGAAGCTTTGAACAGTCCTCAGTTGATTCCCAGTTTCTTCAAATAGTCTATTGATTGTTATTGTATTATACTTACTTTATAGGATTCTCAGGATTAAATTAAATATCACATTAATTTATAAAGTACAGAAAGAACACCCTAAAATGTTACTTAGTTGTGTTAATAACAAGAATACTAGTACATATACAGAGAATGGAAGAATGTAATTTTCAGTGTAAATTAAAGCAAACTTGGTAAAACTATCAATGACAATAAAATTCTGAAACGCAAGTATATATATTTAGAATATGGAAAGATTTTCTTTTCAGACATTAGCAAGAACTAGTAAATAAAAGCAGCTCTATTTATCTCCTTAGAAATATGCTGACATCTTATTCATTTTTCTTTGTAAATATCAGTATTTTACTAAAATAAATTCATGTGCTTTTCCAAGAATAATTTCAATATTACAATCTCTTTTTGAATCATTTGTGAAAATTTAATGACTTCTTCTGATCATTCAAAACAAATTTGTTTTACTTTTATCATATGTTATGTTCTGTGTCACATTCTTTTTTTATTCATTAAATTTATTGGTCCATTTTAGGTATACATTTTTATCACATTTATCATTGGGAATTTGTACCTGTACATGATATATATTGGTTCTTGCTTTTTTCCCATTCCCCTTCCCTCCTTTCTTAGCCCTCCAACCCTCTCTATTTACAAAAGCTTTGTTTCCATTTTTCCCTTCTTTTCTCATTTTTTCCTTCCCTTCTTCCCTCCTTCCATACATGTTTGCTGTACATAATGTTTGCATTTCTTGTGCTGTGTTGGTACATGTATGTAACACATCTTAACTCCTTTTTTCATCCCCTTTCCTTCCCCTCCCTCCATTTCTTGATCCCTTTCACCTTTGTGAAAGATCTATCTCCCTACTTCCTATTGTCTACATTTTATTTTGCTCTTTATTTATAATTTGGGTTTCTCACATAAGGAAACAATGTGATATTTAAGCTTGTAAATAGGCAAGCAGATTCTTTGATTTTGTAAGTTATTTCTAGCAGAATGAGGTAGAAAAGCATATGTAGAGAAATTCTTTATATCAACCAGTCAGTAATTTGAAGTTACCAGTTTAAAATGAATAGCTGTAAAGAGTCAAAACCAAGGGACATTTATATCAAGATTTACATTACATAATGTTTCTATAGGAAGCACTAGAGATTATGAACAATTGATATTCTTTGTAGGTCTATAGAAGATTTCACAGGAAGAGTTCAGCTGCAAGACTATTAGTTAAGATGCAGAACTCTTTTGTCATTTTATATTAGGAGTTCACAAACTTTTACTTCAGAGGGCCAAATAGTAAATATTTAGGCTTTAGAATATACAATCAGTATTACTACTCATCTTTCTATTGTTGCTACAATATCATCAAATCAACCATATATGATAAGTTTAAAAAATGAGCTTGGCTGTATTTCAATGAAACTTTATTTATAAAAAGAGACAGCTGACCATATTTATCCTTTGGCATAGTTTTCAGCTCTTCTTGTATAAGGTAACAAAACAAATGAATTTTCTGGTATTTAGTAAACTTTTGAGCCATTTAGCATGTAATTAATTTTTTTTTCTTAGGCCTTATCTTTCTTCCTTTTAGTCTTATGTTTTCCAAAACTGCAGAACCACCATTTGGGTACTTTACTACCAATATTAAAATATTTTTGTTTCAATCAAACATCTCAAATATTTTATAAACAAGAGTTAAGGTAAGATTGATTGAAAAAAAAGGCAGATTTTTTTCCTTGCCTGAAATGGTACTATGTAACTATTTAATGAAAAAATAAATTATTTTGATGTGCTATTCTTCCACTAGGACAATAGGGAAGGAATAGTTACACACCAGTAGCTAAATGCCTTGACCCTTTTAACTTCATTTTCATCTTCTTCATTGGCTGTTTATTTTCTGGAACCATAGATAGGTCATACTTTGTCTAAAAATTGTTTTCCTGTGTCCTCAAATTACCAAGCTACTTTTACCTGCTTTTTACCACACACTTCTTGATGTTTAGCTATTATTATATCCTGTTCCACCTGACAAGTTCTTGTCTCCTGAAGACCCAGACAAAGGGATAACTCTCAATCCTTATGTCTTCCTCTCTCCTCTTCACTGGGTTGCCTCTTCCACTGACCAATATCTTGCCTAAGAATATGCTCTGTTTGCCTCTCTCACCCTATTGCTGCTCAGTATCTATCTCTTTTCTTTTATTCTTTAAAAGGAAATATTCTTCAGTCTTCATTCTTGGTCCACATCTTTTATCAAAACTTTAAGGCTGAGCAGTTTTATCTACTCTAACAGATTCAATTTGAGCTGTACCTAGTTTCTAAATGTGGATCTTTCACTTTATTTCTCACTGTTCTAGGCCAATCCTTCCTGTCAAGGTATCTCAAAATCACCATGCTATCAAATAGCCCATTTCTTTTTCTCTAAAACCCTCCTCATATTTTATTCCTGACAGTGGCACCTTGTAGTTACTAGCACTTGGAATTACAATTTATTGTCTTGGACTTGTTTCTCTTCTTCAACCTGATATCGAATCAGAGCTGACTGATTGAGCCTACCTATTTAATGTTTCTCCCAAATGTATTCCCTGATCCCTTTTCCATTCTCATGTTTTTCTTCCTAATTCAGGGCTTTTTTCTCCACCATAACAGTGTCCTTCAACTTTTCTTTTTCTCATTTTCCATTTTTATCATTCTATTCATTAATCTTCATTTGTGTACAAATATTGGTCAAAAAAATCCTTTGATTCCTGTTTAATAAAAATTAAGTTCCATATATGTAATATAACCCTGAAAACTCCCACAAGTCTGTCTTCAATCCATCGTTTTAACTTTTTCTTTTATAATACCCAATTAGAATAACCATTTATGCCCCCTGGATGATTTATTGTTGATATCTAATTGACCACTACTATACCTTTTCTATTACTATTCTTTCTATATAAATGATCTATCTCTGGAATAATTATCATTTCTATGATCCACTGTTTGGCGTTTTATCCAGAATAGATCTTTCTCTTACATGAATTCATATAATCTAATTTATTTCTTTCTTAGTCATCACATTTTCATACTAATTATTTATGCTCATGACATTTTTCCTTATCTAGACAGTAATGTATATTTGTACATTTGATATTAACCATTATGTTAAGGGACATTCAATAGATATTTGTTAAATTAGTTAGAATTAATGTATTTTCCAATTCTAAATTACTCATCCCCCCCAAAAGCACTCTTGTTTTTACTTGTCAATATGAATTTTTATTAACATATGTTTGTCAAAGTCTGTACAAACCAAAACATTCCTGTTTTAAAATCTTTATTATTATGAAGATTCAAAGAGACAAAAGGTATTACCAAAAGTTAGCTATGGTAAAAGTTATGGTAAACAGTGTCATGATTTTTTAAAACCAAATTTTAAGACTGAGTTTTCTTCTTTCCCTTTTAGTAACTTATGGAAAGTTAGAAAATGTGTGGGTTTGCTTTATATTAAATGCCAAGCCATTAAAAAAAGATTTAGTATAAAACTAAATATGCGCTTTTTATATTGTCATACTTCACATAACAGAATTTCTCAGTCTTTAAAATTTAAAACAAATCATGACTGTCATTTTTTCACAATCTTTTCCCAGTGAAAATGCATCTGAAAAATATTATCTGATAGTTTTATCTTTACCTGAAAGTTTCTCATTAAAATAGTTACAGAACTATTTAGCACTGTAGTTTCCCTTGCTTAGAAGGAAAAGAATTACATCCCTTACTAGGTGATATATAAACAACATGGTCCATTGTATCTCTTATCAGAAGGATGCCATCCATTTTGTATCTTTGTCCAATTATGTTTATGGCTCCATTTAATGTGAATGCTATTTTAAGTTATAGAACATTTGCAAAAAGCACTGTCTTTAAAGGCTTACATATGGAGAAAGGATAGGGAAAATCAAATATGTCTCCTTAATTGGTTCAATCTACTCACACCAACTATCAAGACTATTTGCGTTGCATACCAGGCCTTATAAAGAACTAATGAGAATAAAGTAAAAAAAGAATTTCTAACATTAGAAGCTTATAAAAAGTAAAACAAGTGTCAATTTTTATTAATTTTATAGGTATATATTTACAATACATAATAATTGCATGCATTTTGGGGAATTGGTACACACATATGCCCATATCATATCTTGATTATTTATGATCCCTTTTCCCCTGCTTTAATTTAAAAAAATGATAGTTAACACTGTTGAATTTACAACAAAAATTAGAAGCAGACTTCATTTTACCTTTATCTGGCCTTTCTCACATGGTTCACTGCACACGGATCTGATGACATTATTTTTCTTGGACCAAACTTCATCATCGTCCATTTTTAATTCTCCATTGTCCCAACTTCCAACATTGATATAATCAAAATAATCTTTTCCCATTTCCTTGAAATTCATTATTTCATACCTTAGGAACAAGAATATAATAATAATTCAGCTAAGAATATAGTCATCTATGAAAATGCGGTGGATTTTATCCCCCCCCCATATATCTACATTCATATAAGCAATACTGGAATTTTCCATGACAGTGCATTTAGGATAACAAAAAAACCTGTCTGTTTCACTTTCTCTTCAGAGACCTTTTTCTTTTTACATTCAAGCTTACTACTGAAAGAGAAAATAATCCCATGTGAGAATGTGACTTGACCTCAGCAGGATGAAAGACAATTTTGAAATAATTTTAAGAAGTTTAAATAAGAACTTCTGAGAAATGATAGGAAAGGTTTTATCTCCATTTGAGTAACATCATAAAATTTCTTTTTATTAATCAAATGAGAAATTTGGCAAATCTTTGATCTTTTTCTCAGCATTGGGGAATATAGGGGGAATCTGGGTAGGACCAGATTTTATTTTCCTTAAGTTACCCTTTATCAATGGTTAATTTATATTATAAGAGAAATTTCAGGAGTGATGTTTTTAAAAATCTGAAAATAGTTTCTAACCCACCTAGTACAGTATAAAAATAATGGAAGAGAGAAGTATTTTGTGAGTTCTCAGTCTTTTTTACCTATTACTCTTATTTTTGGGAATGTACAGAAAATAACCAATGTGCTTATTTAAAAGCCTTTTCTTAGATGTAAGAACATTTCCAGAGAAGCATTTTTGAAATAACTGAGGACATTGTGTGATCATTACCACCACTTGCAGTCCATACAGGTAGGTCAGAGTTGTACATGTCTTCACATAGAGCTCTATTTTCTTTACACTCCTCCACTCAGTACTTTCACTACTGACATACAGGCTCATAAATATTTCCTTCAACTTTCCATGCCCATCATGTTTAGCTATCTGGAAATGTGTATGGAAGGAAAATTTTCTGGCTTTTGGGTTCCAGTGGTCAGGTTATCATACACAGCACAGTACATACTCTATACAGAAATTGAAAAAAAACAAACCTGGCACCAGTCTATTAAAACTACATTGCAGCATTCTGTTTTTAATCACAAGTACATATTTTTAACTTTTGTGTCTTTGTTCGTAGCAGCACAGTTTGTGATAGCCAAAACTTGGAAACAGCCCAAATACCCATCAACTGGAGACTGGATCAAGAAAATGTGGTTTTTTTTAAATAAAATGGAGTACTATTCAGCCATAAAAAAATGAGACATTAGAGACATTTATAGCTAAGTGGATGGACATTGAGGCGATACTCTTAAGGGAAATAAATAGGACACACATGTATAAATACCGAATAGTTTCTCTGGTGTGAGAAACTGAAAGTGTAAATAAGGACTAAATGTATAATAGGTAATGTGAAATAGGAAGAAAAGGGGCAAAGGGGAAGGAAGTGGGAGGGCTGGGGAAAGGATAGAAGGGAATGGGATTAATATGAGAAAATGGAAAAATAGGAACAAAATCTTTGTAAATAGGGAGGAATGAAGGGATTGAAGGGAGGGCTGGGCAAGGGTGAAAAATAAGAACCAAGAGAGACTATGTAAAGGTGCAAATTTCCAATGATGAATGTCATTATATTGTATACCTAAAATGTACCAATGGTTACAATGAATAATTGATAATGTAAAATAGGAAGGAAAGGTCCAAAGGGGTAAGGGTAGTGGGAGGGGCAGGGGAAAGGAAAGAAGGGAAAGGAAAAATGCTGAGAAATGGAAAAATGGAAATAAAGTCTTTGTAAATAGGGAAGGGTGGAGGGCATGAAGGGAGGGCTAAGAATGGGGAAAAAATAAGAACCAAGATGCATTATGTAAAGGTACAATTCCCATTGAGAAATGTAATTGTGTTGTATACCTACAATGTACCAATAAAAGAATTTAATAAAGTGCAAAAAATAAAGTAAAATAAAATAAAAATAAAAATAAGGGCCGGGGATTTAGCTCAATGGTTCTGCCGCCTGCCTCGCAAGCAAAAGGTCCAGAGTTCCGTCCCCGGTACCAAAAAAAAAAAAAAAGGTGTTAACATGCAGAAACTGAGCACAAAGAAATATTCTAGCTGGAACTAAATTAGAATTATGAGTAAGAATCTGTAATACATAAAATTACTTTTAATATGTTGTTGTTTATGTGAAATCACAAACAAAATTTGGTAATATACCAAGAAAAAAAAAAGAATTGAAATGTCATATTTAACAGGGAAATAATTTCAAGAAAAGTTAAATCTTAGTTTTGGCTTAATTCATCATATTGTTAAACAGAGAAATTGAATTCTCCCTCTGGAATTAGCCCTTTTTTCCCTTTGGTAATTATTTCTTAACTAGAAGGCAAACCCAAAGAAATAGTATCAAAGAGATTTTATCAAAGGTAAGTATTAATAATATCAATAAGAACTCTAGTTATGAAATTATATGATTGCATTTGAGAAACTTCAATAGCAGTGTTTTAAAAAAGGAATGTGTAAGAAAAATTTACTACTGAAAGTTCTCCCATTTTCTTGTGAATTATAATATTTTTAAAAACTTTTAATAGATTCTATATAGATTTTATTCTCTAAGTAAATGAATGTTTCAAAAATATCTTCTTTTAAATTTTAGTTAAGAATTAAAACAGTGGCTTTTTGCAGTATCTACTTATTATTTAATCTAGAAGGTTGTATTTTATTATTGTTCAGTAAAGAGCAGTATGTAATTTGGTGTCTTTTTTTGTTTGTTTTTGGTACCAGGGATCAAACTTGGGACTTTGCGCTTGCAGGGCAGATGGCAGAACCACTGAGCTAAATCCCCATCCCTGATGTCCTCTTTTTTATTGACAGATTTGGTAAAGATCCCAGTCAGACAGAATCAGTATTAGAAGCAAAGATTAGAGTATTTTTTTACTCCAGTCACAGGACATGAGAGTATAAATTCTCTAGCCCAGTTTCTCCTTTTCCCTCTTCTCTAGCCCCTCTCCATTCTCTCACCATTGGTGTCTACATTTCTGTTTCTGCATCTTCCTCCTCATCACAGTGTGTCCTTACATAGGATCTCTCTTTTTAGAATCTTCCTCTTCACTCTCTGTGCCCCCATGTCTATGTCTTCCTTAACTGGTCCACCTTTTAGAGCCAAAATAACCTAAATATTTTAAAATGAATTTTATATATCACTAAAACCCAAAATATATTGCAGCAACAAGTAGTTCTATTAAGGCACTTAATGGAAACTACAAGAAATCAACTTCTGTGAACAGAAATTGTAAATTTCCTAATGGTAAGAATTCTGAAAAATTTAGTGGGTATCCCAAGATAGAGAGGAAGCAGCTCTTTTCTCAGGGGCTGATGATCAGATGTCAGGGGAATTGAATAAAAATTGAATTGTGGGAGAGGACTGTGGAAATGATTTTCTCAGTTTATAATTTTAATCTAAGGTCCTTTTTAAAAATTTTAATGTGTAATTAAATATCTGCTAAATTGGCAGTGGGCTAACCCTTGTTCATGAAACAAATTGTAGTGATCTGTGACTTTGGAATTAGGTAACTATCAATTGAAGAGAGACCACAGAGTTTGACCAAAAACACAAATAATAAGTAACATGAAATATTTTTTATGTACTATTGCATGAACCATTTCAAATGTAATATAAGTAAAATTATTTTATAAAAATCTAAGGTAAATTCTGATTTGATGCTTTTTTAACCTAAGTGTCGCTCTAATTTAATATTTTCTATTTGTGCTGTCTGTTTTTCTGTTTCTCATTTCCTGTCTTCTTTCAAATTAATGTGTTAAAATTCCTTTATTAGCATTTAATGATACCTCCTCGTATTAAAATTTTGGTGGCTGCTTAAGAGATGTGTATTCTTATTCTACTTAGTATTGAATTATGTAATGCAAAATTTGAGAAAATTGCCGCTATATAATTCATGTCACTTTCCTTTATGCTATTATTTTGCTTTAAATACTTGTCATTCAGTTTAACATTTTCCCCTCATGTTTCCTCTCCCCAGTTATGATAGGTCCTAAGGGGTAACCAGGCTTCTTAAACCTTTGTTTGTCATGAAATCACTAAAAAAGGGGTCAGTGACCTTAATTTTATTGTTAGCATTTTATTGTTAAAATTTTAGGATTTTAGATCCTCTGTACCATATAAACTCTGCTACTGTAGTGCAAAAACAGCCATAATACGTGTGTGTGATGGTATTCCAAAAACCTTGCTTATAGCAGACTCAATTTTGCCTGCATATGCTAGTTTAGTGACACATGATCAAGATGATTGGCAGTAAATACTAGAGATCCCCACTTCTTGTCTGTAGTTCCCAAATCCTAGAACTCCGAAAACTTTGAGACTCTTCATAACTTCTTTGGCAGGAAATCATGAATCTATCTGAAATTATCTGGTGAGAAGACATGATTTCAACTATTATAAGGTAACTTACAGTCTATAACACTGTGAATATTCAATATATTTTTTCTGCAGAAATATTAATGTTAAGGAATACTGCTCCAGCATATGTTGAAAACATTATATTACTCTATGAACTAAATCCTACACATTTTTACTTAAAAAAATTGTGAGTTGATAGTACTTTAATCAGAAGTGAGTTTTTAAAAAATGATTAAAATGGGGGCTGGAGATTTAGCTCAGTGGCTCCATGCCTGTCTCACAAGCACAAGGTCCTGACTTCCATCCCTGGTACCAAAAAATAAATAAAATGTATTCTCTAGTGATCTACAGTTATCTGTGTCAGAATGGATTGCCATCTCTGGAAATGTTCGGATCTTGCTGGTATGACTGGCAATTTTGTGGAATTCCTCAATTACCTCAGCCTCCTCTGGTTCTTTGCTCATCTGGGAATCTTTTTGATCCAGCAAAGCAGTAACTTACTCCACAGCAATATTTCTCAGAAAGTTTTTTTTTTTTACTTTTTGATACTGGTTGATTAATTGACAGTCTATTGTATAAAATAAGAAGTTGAAACACAGGAAACTTAGAATCTTAACTATGATTTATTAGACTGTCTCTTTGATTTTACCATTTAATCTTTGTAAATCTTAGTTTCCTCGGATCAAGAAAAGAGTAATAATATTATGAACCTCCTAGGATTAAAAAATATACCATTTAATTTGCTTGACAGAGGATACACAATAAATGTTATATATATACATATACATACATACACATTTATAATATATATTCTAATTATATATATTGTATATAATATATATAATTTATATTTACATTGCCCAGGCTGCTTGTAAACACTTATAACTTTATAAAGAAAGATAACTGGATTAGTGGAAGAAACAAAAAGCTGCAAACTACCCTTTCCTGAGTCTGGTCCATGCCCTTAGAGGTCAACTTTGATAATTTATGATTACATTAATATAATATCTATACTTAGCAGTACATGCATAGACTGAAAAACTATACATTCCCAGAAATTGTATGCAAAATGTTACGTATATTATCCTGAAAGAACATCTAGAATTTTATCAGGGTCTTTAAGAGATTCATGTTCCAAAAAACGTTAAGAACCAGTGGCCTAAATGTATCCCCTCATAGCATATTTGGATTATGTATGAGGTAGGTGCATTCTGCCAAATCCATTAAGGTTCCTACAGGAATAGAGCTGAGCCATCTGAGACATTTCCTCAGTATCTGTTTTGTGGAACTGGCTTGGGCCTTGCAATAAAAACTGAAATTGGTGGAGCTGCAATCACCAGTCTTATTAGCAAGTCCCAGCCTGACATCTCTGCTCCAGAGATATACACAGATATAAAATCTATGTATAGATATCAGAGTTTAGGCCTGAGTTCTGAGCCTGAACACTGAGCTCATGGGTCAGCCATCCCTAAGAAGATTTATAACACATTTGAAGTTTTTTTGATCTTGAGAAAATGCTTGCAGTGGATACACTGAACATCCAAATAGTAGAAGGCAATATGTGAAAAGTCAACTTATCTTGGCACACAACCTGACTGGTGCAATACTCTTCAAGTCTCTAGAACAGAAAAAATATCCAGATTTTAGCTCGGCTGTATTACTGGAACCAGTTGTCACATAGCAGTCTAGCATGTGAGATGGCAACAGCTGCATCCAGGATAGATCCAGCTTACTTCAGAATACAAAAATGTGCTAAACCAAGATTTCTGGCAGAAAGTGTGGGCACATGGGGTTTGAGTGGTGGAAGGACTCATGAGACCTCTTGGCAGAGCCAACCAATACTTCTGCAAGCACAACTGTTAAGCATATGTTGTGCTGAAAGAGCACTTGGAGTTTTGCAGCAGATGACCAAAGGACCCCAGTTATTCAAATGGAAAGCAGAGAATTTCAATGACATTATCCTTAATGGACTGAAAGAATCCTGTGCAGATTAATGCAAGATTTTTAGAGTTTGAGATAGATGTGAATTCTAGTGATTTGGATACCTAGTGATTTCTTTGAAGGCTGACATGTATTTATAAGGAAGTTTCAATTTCTTAGGCACTTCTCTATAAATAATGAAAGGTGAAATTTCAGAGAAAAGGGCAATTTAGTTCCTAATGGACAGATTGCTCCAGCTGGAGCATAATAAAGTAAAATATGACTTAAAACACACTGTAAGTATAGCAAACAATATGAAAGTACCTTGGCCTTTTTAGAGATTACCAGAAATTGAATTGTTTCTGTTTCAGAATAGTTCTTTGATCCAAGAAGAGAACAGAGATTAGGCAGTAATATGAAAAAATTGAGAAGCGACAGAGATGGCTTTTATTTATTTATAATAAAGTGAGTTTTCTGACTCGAAATATAGATTTCTGAAATGTGGTGAAGATTTCAAAAGCACATTTTGGACCTCAGCATCAGTACTTGGTAACAGGGAAAAAGGTAGTAAATCCTTTACTCAACATGAGATATCTGGGCTAAGAAAACGTGGCCAGGAATCCTCAGTAACTACAAAGAATAAAAGCAGGCACCTCAGGATTAAAAGTTGTTTGTTGTTTAAAACCTATTGTCTACAGGAGAACTGTAACAATACCTTCCTGGAGAGTCTCCATTCTCATCAAATAGGATCATATCTCCAGAAACCCCAGTAAAATTGGTTTTCATCAGGGAGTCCAAGAGTTTCCGTCCATCAATTGGCTTCATTGCATCGCAGAGTCCTGCATAGCCTGGGCAGAGGGACATCTGCATGTTGTGGAGCCCATAGGCCATGGAATAGATTGCATTGATCACAAATCCCATTTTGGAATCTTGAACATGATGTGTTCTCAAAGTCAGAGAGCCTGTGAGGAAACAAATTAGGGAACAACTTTGAAACTTAATTTTACAGTAATTACTTTCATGGTTATGAATAATTAGGGAATATACTGGAGCAACTTATATGAATTAGAACCAGAGACAATATTAAGAAACAGCTGCCAAAATATTATATGTAATAATTATTTCCTGTTTTAGACTTTTCTTCCAAAATGTTGGAGAAAGGTTGGAATTTGGTGATTGAATTCTGAGGATAGATTCAGAATGACAGTGAATTTCTGTACTACATATTTTGTGTTAAAGACATTAATTTCCTTAGTGTCATCTGTGATAATATACCTTTGTGGTATAGAAATCCTTAACAAATCTCCAGTTTCCAAACTATTGAGTCCTCTTGGCTGAAAAAACTAGATCTTCTACCATATGGCTTTAGAGTACTTATTTGGTGATTTATTACCCATCACTTCTAGGCTCAAAGCAAATGCTCTCCAGAAATTGGCCTATTTGGAAATTATGAAATTTAACATTCAAACTCCATTAATTCATTAATTAATTCAATAAACATTTATTGAATTCAGAGTATATATAAAGCTATATGGTCATCTAGGTAAAAACAAAAATGAAAGAGAAATGGATTATGAACTAAAATAACTTCTCAAATATCAGTCCTGTTAGTAATGATATGACTTATTTTTTATATTCAAAATATAAAGATATGGGAGAAGCATGCTGTCCAGTGAGGCAATAAGCACTCACAAGCCACTGGAAAATATTCATCCAAATCAACAGATATGGTAGGAAAATAAAGTCTGATGTCTTTTAGATCTTCAAGATGCAACAGCCACTTGTCTCCAGGGAGGCAACAAGCAGGCTCCCTAGAGGTCAACTTGGGCTCAGAAGAATGGTGACTGTGACACAGAAAGTTAAAATCAAGCAGAAATGGGATATACTGCAGCATAGATACAGAAGACTAGACTTTAGACTTGTAAAGTCTCAGCACTGCTGTTGGATAGCATGAATCCCATCTGGTGGGAATCACATTCGACTCAGTGGAGGGAAATGATAAAAACAAAAAACAAAAAAATGGTGGGTTGAACATCGTGACAGGATAAAGAGTTCAGCCTTAGGAAGTTTTATGTGGGAGAGGAAGCCTGAGTAGGGAAGCACCATTTGTGGAACCTACAGAAGGGTGATATTCCTGGCTTCTAATACCAGCACAAGTGCACCCAAATGCCTGTGCTCACTCCGAGGCAGAGTAAACAAGGCAGTGCAGACACTGGCCAGCAGTGCTTCTGAGAGCTTGGTGTACAGCACTTTGGAAATTAAGAACATAATGCTGACCTGTCAACAAACTATGTGAGAGAGATGCTTAACAGTTGACTCAAATTTTTCCTGTCCCTTCATTAAAAGGTATTCAAAATATTGAGAGATCAAGTGTAATCCAGTCCTCCCACTGAGAACCTTGCTCTAGCACCCATCTGCAATGATGAATGGGTGAAACTTTGCCTACCACCTGCCCTAAATTGTTTCTCCTACTTGGGCAAAGACTGAGAAGGGAAACTATGGATTAAAAAAGATTTTCACAACCCTCCTTATATGTTGTCTAACAATAGAAATCTAAGGGAAATGATTGTCCTATTATAAGTGTCCCCACAAGGAGGAATATTAGATCTGATTTTTTTGTTTGATTTTGCTTTGTATGTGAGGCAATGAGTGTGTATTTTGCTTCTATAGTGACCAATCTTTTTTTGTTATATTTTCCCTCAAGTGTTATTTCATAGAATTTTCTAACTTTGCTTCTCTGTAAGTTTATTAATTGGACTTAATCTCCCTTTCACTTCTCATTTTTAAGTTTTTTCCATTCTCTTCATGTTTCCTTCTCTATTTCTCCTCTCAACACTATTCTTGTATTATTAATAATAAATATTATTATTAGTACCTGATTTTTTTTCTAACCTATCCTACCTCATTCTCCCCTTCTTTTTCTGGGTTAGTAAAATAGAGACAGTTTTTAAACAAGTTTTCAGTCATATATTGATATATGTTTGCTTTGTTAGATGTTGATATTACTCGTAGTTATTTTTTTCTTATAAAGAGGTGCAAGGGATTTGAATAGGTTGGCTGGTTGCTTTCACACTGATACATACACAGCTTAGGGTACATCACAAAGTGAGAGCCACTTACAAAAATATACCTCCACAAAATACTATTAATGATATCCATCTCAAGTGATTTGAAAAACCTTAACACAAACACCAAGGATCATGAGAAAAAGTGACATCTGTCTAAAGTTAAAAACTCACTAGGAAACAATCTCACAGACACTGAACTGGATTAAATTCTAGACAAGAAAATTTTATTTATTATGTTTAGTATTATGATGATAGTTTTTTTTTTTTGAGACAGCGTTTCGCTATGATGTTGTAGCAATTCTCCTGCCTAAGTACTAGGATTGTAGATGTGTTTTGCCACACCTTGCTCAGACACATAATTTTTAAAAGTTTATAGTTAAAATTATCAATAAATTTAAAGGATATACAAATGAGCACCTGAATGAATCGATTATTAAAATGATCCTTGAACTCAAGATACATATAAGCAACTGAGTGAATTAGGGAAGATAATGCAGAATATGAAATAGCACTTCAATTAATATATACAGGTTATGAAAGATAACCAAACAAAATTCCTAGAAATGAGAATCTCAATTAGTCAAATAAAAAACTTAATTGAAAATCTGAGCAGTCAGCTGGATGAAAACCAATAAAGAATATCAGGGCCTGAAAAGCAAGTGTATGTCCTAGAACATTCAGGTAGTAATAAAGCAAAATCATAAATATCTCAAAATATCCTACTTCTGTGTATCTTTGTGAAAGGGTTAAAGACAACATATTACAGTGGCATATGGATAGCCATATTTATAGCAGCAGAACTCACAATAGGTAAAACTTGGAAGCAGCCTATATGTCCATCAACAGATGAATAGATAAAAAATGTGCTATTTATACATAATAGAGTACTGCTCTGTTGTAAATGAAGATAAACTTGAGTTGTTTGTAAGGAAATAGATGCACTTTGACACCATAATGTTAAGTGAAATAAATCAGACCTACAAGCTGAAATATCACATTGTTTCTCTTATATGAAAAACTCAAAATATAAATAAATTATAGAGCAAAAGAAAGATAGTTTTTGTTTGAAAAAGGGAAAGGAAGTAAGATGGAGAGAGAGTGGATAAAAAAGAATGACAATGTGTCAGGTACATACATCAACTCTCCATGATGAATATTATTATTATGTACTGCAAGTATGTACTAATAGAATAAAAAAGAAAAAAGGAGGAAAACTCAAAAACAACAAACAAAAAGAATCAGCAAATGGAATATTCACAGCTCTTTGACAACACTGAAAGACCAGATTTAAAACTCGTAGGCCTCAAGGAGGTACAAGAAATATAAGATAATGACATAGAAAACTCACAGAACTAAATAGAAATAATAGCAGAAAATTTACCTCAAGTCTGAATAATGAAGTGGATATCTAGGTACTGGAGGCATTTAGAACCCCAAACAGACATGATGAGAAAAGCAGCTTTTTATGACATATCATAGAGAAATTGCCAACAATTTAAAACGAAGTAAGAATACTAACAACTGTTAGAAAGATATATCAAATCAGTTATAATAGTGAGTGAATTGGAATAATAGTAGATTGCTCAATAGAAACTCTTAACAGATAGGAGATCTTGAAATGTTGTATTTAAAGTCCTGAAAATAATTGTCAGTCAATTTTTATATATCCTACAAGGTTATCCTTCAGAGTTGAAGTAGAAAAAGACCTTTCATGGTAAGTATAAATAAAAGAAACTCATAACACTTAAGCCAGCACTGCAGAAAATACTTCATGTCTAAACACAGAGAAAGAAGACAATTACAACCATAAGAACAAGGAGAAATACAAATCTCATTAAAAGAAAGATGAAAACATGAGAATCAGGAATGAATCAAACACTAAAAAAAATCAACAAAATGACAGAACTTAGTGAATATCTTTCAATAATAACACTTAATATAAATGGCTCTAATATGGCAATTAAAAGGAAGAGTGTCAGATTGAATCAGAAAACAAGATCCAACTATATATTGCCTGAAAGAAATGTAGCATATAGCATATCTACAGAGATACATAACCTGAAAGTGAAAGGATGGAAATGGATAATTCATCTATCTGGAAACCAAAAGTAAGCAGGATTAACTATATTTTTATGCAGAAACCAAATGATTAAAATATTTTAAGAGAAAAAAATAGTATGCATATCAGTAAAATGTATAGTGAGCTTAAAGAAGATGAAATAAAGTTAAATAATAAAATTTTTAATGAGCTTAAAGAAGGAATGAACAGTTAATAAAAGAAGTTAATAATTTGACCATATAAAATGCTGATATTTACAGGAAACCTAGCACCCTTCATAATTAGGGTAGAAGTACTAGGTGTAAAGCCAGAAGAGAATATGTAGGCAGTAGCAGATATCTCTGACAAAGTATTTCTCAAAAGTGATAATGTACTTATTTTTAGCTTTGAAGAAATATTACTGTATTGGAGTTTTATGTTTTGGCCAATCAGGATTCTAGGTGATCAATATATATGGACCACTTCTGAATTTAAAAGACAGACCTGTGTCTTATAAATTGACTATCTAACCTTTTTCTGAATTTTAAAATGAAACATGCTGCTTATGACAAAATGAGGTATTTGAGGTACCAATTGAGTGTTAAAATCTTTGCATCATAGAACAGAAATAGGTAAGAATGATAGATGTTGAATGTTACCATATTTTCACAGGTCTGACTTGTTCCTTCACAAAGTTATGACATTAGGGAAAGGTACACAATACAAATGAATGGGATAAGCAACTGAGACCTAAAATTTGGCCTTTGATTTTAAATATTTAATTTGTTCCTATAAACTTTGTCAATAAAAAAATCATTGATGTTTAAAAAGAAAGAAATGAACAAAAATTTATTTGAATTGAAAGAGACAAAAGAGATATGAATAACTTTTGTAAAAATTATGAAAAAGAAGCAGAAAAATCTCAATATGAAAATTGCAATTGAAAATAATCTCAAAAAAGACAGAATTTGAATATAAGGGTAATGTATTCAGTCATGAACTTAGTAATACACTAAAAACAAGACACCATGGCAGCTGGATTCAACAGGTGCTAGATGATTGAGAAAAGCAACCTAAGAATTACAAGTGATAGGGAAAGGTTAGAAGATCACACCAAAGGTATAAAAAAGTTATTCACTAAAACATGTTAGAAACATATTGAAATCCAGGAAAAACAATTCAATGCAAAAGTGAAAGAGACATAGAAAAGCCTGAGTCACCATGACCAGAAGAAATCCTTTACAAGATATATTATACTCAAAATCCCAGAAATTCAGTGCAAAGAGAATAATATAAACTGCTAGGGGAAAACATCAAGTAACCTATAAAATAACTCAAGTAAGAATAACAAATTTTTCAACACAAAACTTAAAGCCCAGTGAGGCTTTAGGGAAATTTCTCTAAACTTAAAGGAAAATGATTGCTAATTCAGATTACTGTATCTTTCAAAAATATCTTTTAAAACTGATGGGCAAATAATGAATTTCCATAACAAAGAGAATTTAAAGGAAGTAATGACCAGCAAATCGCCATTACACACAGTACTTAATGAAATTCTCCAGAGAAACAGTGATGTTAATATCACCCAAGAGCCCAAAGAATAGAATTCATCTAACTGGAAAAGTAGATAAACAAATGAAAACATAGAAGAGAATTACCAGTGGAAAGATAATGCAATGATAGGATTGCATTATTATTTAAAGTTTCTTACTTTATAATTAATGGCCTAAACTCCCCAATCAAAAGTCACAGACTAGAAGATGGGATCAAAAATGCAACCAAATACTGCTTGCAAGACACAAACTTCATCCACAGAGAAACACAGAAGCTAAAAGTAAAAGGATAGAAAATAATAATAATACATCAAACAGATTAATAGCAAATAAAAGTAGCTATCCTATCTTCAGACAAAGTTGACTAATGCCTAAACTGATCAAAAGAGACAAAGAATGTTATTACATACTGGCAAAGGAAACAATTCAATAAAAGAGATAATTTAAAATATAGATGTACCAAATATTTTTGTACCAAATTTCTCAAAAGCCACTGGACAAAAAAGGACAGATAATACACTTATACAATCATAATGGGGGATTTTAGGTCAATCAGAAAAAAAATCAAAAAAGAAATGTCAGAGTCTAACCAAACTATCAAACAAATGGACTGTTTAGATACCTATAGAGTGTTTCATTCAATAACAATAGAATATATCTTTTTCTCAGCAACACAAAGATTCTGAAAAAGAGATTGTATCTTAGATTTTAAAGCATGCTTAAGTAAATACAAAGAAAATGAAACAATTATTTGCATCCTATTGGATCATAGCAGAATGAAACTAGAAATCAATAGAAAAAGAAACCACATAAAATTAAACACATGGAAATTAAATGTCACATCATGCAGTAATCAGTGGTCACAGAAGAAATTAAAGACTACCTAGAAGCAAATAATAATGATAGGACAACATGTCGAAACCTGTCAGGCAGAATGAAAGTTCAGAGAGGGTCATTTTTAGCTATAAATACCCACATTAAAAATTCAGCAATTCCGAATAACCTAATATGCATCTAAAGGTTTTATAAAAACAGTAACAATTAAAATCCAAAACTTTTAGAAGCAAAGAAATTAAAAAGGTCAGAGCAGAATTTAATGAAATTGAGACAAAATACAAAGGAGCAATAAATCAAAGACTTTTGAATTGAATGGTAAGACTTACAAATGTTTAGCCAAACTTACCAAAATAAGGAAAGGAAAGACTCATGTCAGTGCAATTGGAAATGAAAAACCAAAATCAAAGGACCACAGTGGACTTTACTGAAATCCAGAGGATATAGGAAAGTATCTCAAAATTTATTTTCCTGCAAATTGGGGAATCCAGAAAAAAATAAATTCCCCAAATGCATAAGAATTATCGAAACTGAACCAAGAAGGTGTAAAACCTCTGACTATACCAACAAAAGGCAATAAAACAGAGAACTTAATAAAAATCCTGTCAACTAAAAATAAAAATAATATTCCTTAAACTTTTTCATGAAATTAAAAGGGAAAGACTGCAGCCAAAGTAATTCCTGGAAGCCAGCATTAATGTAAGGGAAAGAGGAAGAGGGAGGGAGGGGGGATGGGAAGAGGAGGGGGATGGGGAGGGAGAAAAACAACAAAAAAACTACCGGCCAGTTTCCTTAATGAACATAGACGCAAAAGTGCTCGAAAAGATACTTGCAAACTGAATGTAAGAATCATTAAAAAGACCATACATCATGACTGAGTTGACTACTTCCTAGGGATGCAATGATAGTTCAACATATGTAAACCAATAAATGTAATATACATATAGTTAAAATTAAAAACCACATGATCATCTCAATAGATGTAACAAACTCTTCAACAAAACTAAACATCTCTTCATGGTAATAACCCAGAAATATTGGTGTAGAAGTATCTTTTCTAAATAATAAAAGTCATATGACAAATCCACAGTCAACGTCATACTGGATGGGGAAAACCTGAAAGGATTTCCTCCAAAATCAGGAATGAGACAAGGGTTCTTTCTACTCCTGTTCAATGTAGTTCTTTTAACAAATTTAAATCAATTTGATTTAATTAATTTAATTTTAACAAAATTAAGCAAGAGAAAGAAAAAAAGGGATATGAAGTGCACAAGAATAGGAAATGAGCAAGTAAAATTCTTCATATTTGCAGACTATACCAGTCAGCTTTTGATCACTGGTACAAAATTACCAACATCTGCAATTTAAAGAAGGGCAAAATTATTTTGGTTTATTGTTTCAGAAGTTTCAATCACTGGTTAGTGGGTGCAAGGCAGAAACATCAAGGTGCAAGGTTATTGTAGGCAAAGTTCTTTGGCTTATGGAAGCTGACAAGCAAAATAGAAGAGCTCCAGAAAGATAGGAGCTAGGGACTAAATACAGTGTCTAAGATCAGGCCTCATAGACCCACATGCATACACCCAGAAGTGTGGTTTACTAATAATGCTCTTTGTAGTTCTCAAGCCAATCAAATTGGTTTATGTACTGATAGATGATTATCTAGAGTATTTGAAGAACTCAAAAATAACTCCCCTGAAACCAGTAACCTAGTCAATAAGTGGGGAAATGAATTGAGTAGATACTTTTCAAAGGAAGAAGTAAAATGGCCAATAAATATATGAAAATATGTTCAACATCCTTAGCCATTAGGAAAAATAGCAATTAAAACTACACTGTGATTCCATCTTACTCCAGTCAAAATGATTATCATAAAATAAATATATGCTGGCAAAAATACAAGGGATAAAAGAACTCTTCTACACTATTGATCTTAGTGTAAAGTAGTAAACATTATGGAAATCAGTATGAAAATTACTAAAAATAGGTATACTGTTTGATCCAGCTATTCAACTGGTATTTTCCTGAAAGAATTAAATTCTGCATACTATAGGGATTGATGCATATCCATGTTTACAGCAACACAATTTACAATAGCTGAGCTGTGGAACAACCCAAATGCCTGTCAAAAGATGAATAAAAGATGTGGTCAACATACACAATGGAATATTATTCAGCCATACAAAAGAGTGAAATCTTGTCATATGCAAGAAAATGAATGGAACTGGAGACCATTATGTTTAGTGAAATAAGCCAGTCACAGAAAGTTACATCTCATGTTTCCATTTATATGAACAATCTAAAAAATAAAAAACGGAATGACATTATAAAAGTAGAAGTTTAGAGATTATGAAGGGGAAAGGGGAGTAGGGAAGGCAACAAGAATAATAAGCATGAAAATAATAAAAATGTTACATACACATACCAATATACCAAAATGAATCTCATTATCCTGTAGTATTTCTATACAGCAATACTAAAAATGCAATGGATAAGTGAATTTCATAGTATCTTCCTCTGTGGGCTTCTTCATGGTCTAAAAACAATAGCATTATTCTCATTTTGGAGACCAGAAGTTGAGTTGCAAATACTACATTGTCCTGCAAAGCAATTGCCATGTAAAGGCAGGAAATGATTTGCCCTTGAGTGGAAAGGTTTGTTGTCAGTAATTTTAGCTGTAAGTCCCACAGCAGTAGGACTCATTGGAATATGTAGGATTGTAATACTGTACATAGATAATATCTGACTAATTAATAATTTCTTTTCCTAATAAACCCAGATTTTGTTAGTTATGGCAGTACATAGAACACCACCTTATATTATTATGTACTTAATAATTTTTAAATTAAATTTATTGGTACATTTTAGGTGTACAATATGACAACATTCATCATTGGGAATTTGTACCTTTACATAATATACCTTAGTTCTTATTTATGGATAAGTCAAAACCTGAAGGTGATTTTATTAAACTTAAAATTTTTTTGATGAGTGATTATAAAGCTATGTTTTACACTGTGATTCAGAGAAAAAAATCTAACTGCCTTGAGTTTTAAAAAGCTTTGCATTTTATTTCTTAATTTTTAATCATTGATTTAATGTATAATATTATATTATAAAATTTCCTTGGATTTATGAAATTTGATCAGTAATCTGTATTTAAGAACAAAGTACCAAAAGAGTAAAAATAGGCATATGTGGTATAGAATGAAATATTATTAACATTTAAAAAATCTTTGTCCTCCAAGGTTCTACATTCAGTTATCTTGTAATTCTATATTTTTTCTAATGCTTCAAGTGCCATATAAATGATGACTCTCTAACACTAATAGAGTGCCAGGTATTATTTTCAGTGTTACACATTTATTGACTCATTTGATCCATATAAAAACCAAATGACACATGTACTATTTCTATAAAGGAATCAGGCATAGAATGATGAACTAATTTACCCAGTGTCACACAGGTTCTAAGCAAGAATTAAAATTGGGCAAGTCTAGTTTGAGATTCCATAAATACTGTATAAGCAAAATGTTCTACAATTTCTGAAATCTAAACCAACAAATTCTGGACATTTTTTGAGGCTCAACGACATTAGCATTTGATAAATATTTTCTGTTTCTTGCATTCTATTTCTTTCAGCCCCATTCCTACACCTGACTTGGGTTTTCAGAATTTTTACATTATTTAGTTATTAGCATATTTATATTTCTGGATTCAGCACCAAAGTCAAAAGTTTAAAAAATTATCACATAAGAAATCTCTTTCTCCTGCCCTGAATTTTTTTACTAAGATCAGCCATTCCTAAGAGGAATATTCAATGTCATAACTTTATCATTCCTTTAAGACCTTAGTTTTATTGCTAAACATATATATAAGCATATAGATGTCAGCTCAAAAATGATAGCATTCTGCTTCTGGCTTGCCCTTCCCACTTGCATCCAGGAGACTTTGAGGACCCCCCCGGGCATGCCCACCAGCCTCCAGCTTGGCCTTGCGGTCAGACTAGGGTGGCTGCACCCTGGTCCTTCTGGCTTGCCCCGCCCCTTGCATCCAGGAGACTGTGAGGACCCCCCTGGGCACACCCACCAGCTGCCAGCTTAGTCGTGAGAGCACCTGCAACAACAGCCCCCCCCCACCCGCCTCTGACTTCTTGGGTGTGTAGCTACCTGGTTCCACACTACAGAGGCACAGGGGGACGTAAAGGCTATTGTCCTTAGTTGCAGGGGTGAACAACAGAGAGAGGACCTCTCTCAGGCTCCCTGATGAAGACTGAAGCCCACTGGAAAGGTGAAGAGAATCTCTGCAATAAAGGCACACCAGACCACCATACTTGGTAAGTTGGAGGGATCATCACCTCCCATCAGAACCTGGACTATCTTCAGGGGAAGGGCAATTGGAACCTGCAATAGAACCTTGCAGAGTTCAACCCTGCAGGAGGACCGTGAGCTCAACTTGGGACTTGCAGCCAGAAATCTACCTGAATCTCATGGGTCTGTGACTGGCTTACTGAGACTCATTGACTAATATCTGCACACTGCTGCCTGCCTTGTTTAGTGTGACAGCAGAGACATACCCTGAAGGAGGCCCTTCATTTTTATTTTTAATTTGTTATTTTCAAAATTACCACTATTTTTTTGTTATTTTTTATTTTTTTCCTTCTTTTTCTACTCGTTTAAAATTTTTATTTTTCTCTTTTCTTTCTCTTGTTCTGTCTCTCTCTCTCCGTTGCTGTCGCACATTGTTCCTCATCTCCCTTTGTGTTCCTGTTCTGGCTCGAATTCATATTTCTTCTTTGTTTTTGTTTTGTTCTCTCTCCTTCTCTCACCTGTGCCCTCTGGCCTCACTGCTAACCTTCACCTATCCCTTTACCTACCTATTCCTTCCTCCCCAACTCCTTTTTAACTCCCCATCCCAAAGGGTAAAGTTGCTACATTGAAGAGTTTATTCACTATAAACATATGTTGGATTGTTCCTTGATTTTGATTTAATTCACACAGTGAAAGGTGGTAGGTTAATAACCACCACAAATTATCATTTTCTAAAAGGTACTTGATGCTGTTGTGTTACTGATTGTATCACTTGGGCTAAGGTGTTGTGATTGATCTAATCAGTTGTCCTTTCTGGTATAATGAAAATGAGATAGCCTCAGAGCCATTAGAGACTCAAAACCTAAAGACCACCTATACCTAGAAGACACCTCTGAGATGAAATCCTTCCATAAATGTTCTTAATACATCAACAAAGTTACTTACAATAAGAACTTCAAAGTATCAACCCAGGAACTAAACCAAGGACAGTACCAAAAACAAAAATGAGAAGACATTTAAGCAAGTCTCAGAATCAGACTAACATCCCACAAAAGGCAAATTCTGGGGAAAGGAGGTAAAAAGTCTGATAAACATCCACCTGGACACACTGAACTGATAGCACAGGAAGTAATGAACCAGATGAATGAGGGTCTAGAAAAATTCAAAGCAGAAATAATTCCCCAGGTAATTGTAGAGATAGCAGAGGGAAAACATGATTAGACACTCTAGAAAAGAAACAGATAAAAAAAATAGATGAGCTGAGAAACATGTTGGAAGCCATGAATGCCTAGCATAAGAAAGAAATGGAATCCAGGAAACAGATTCAAACAGATATTCAGGAGATTAAAAACTCCATTGAAAGCATGCATAGCAGATTAAAGAAATCTGAAGATAGAATATCAGATATAGAAGACAGGATTGTGGTTAAGGACCATGAAAACAGAGATCTCTTCAAAGTAGTAAGGGACCATGAGAAATTAATCCAGCAGCTGCTCGATGATGCAAAGAAGAATAACATAAGACTGGTAGGAGTCCATGAAAAAACAGGAGAAAGTACAATTGACATAAAAAAAATTGTTCACAGAAGTAATAGTAGAAAACTTCCCACACAGAGGTGGAGAATTGAACATACAGATAAGTGAGGCATATAGAACTCCAACTAGACATGATAAAAATCTATACCTACACATATAAGAGTCAAGATCCCAGAAACCCAACAGAACAAATCCTACAGGCAGTTAGAGAAAAGGATCAAATCACCTACAAAGGAAAGCCCATCAGAATCATGGCAGACCTTTCAACACAAACCCTCAAATCAGGGGGAGCCTGGAGTGAAGTATTTCAAGCCCTAAAAGAAAATAACTTCCAACCTAGACTGTTGTATCCTGCAAAATTATCTTTCAAAATTGATGGGGAAATTAGATAGTTCCATGACAAAGAACACCTGAGAAATTTCATGAACACCAAACCAGCACTCCAAACAATCCTAAGCAATATCCTACAAAAAGACAATGACAGTCACAACTCCATGAGGCCCAACAGAGGGAAGCTACCAGGCAAGGTAAGAAACTAAAGGGAAAGGGAGGAAAAAAATAAGAAATAAAAGAGCCAACAATAGTAAAACATCATGACAAGGATCTATCTATCAATTATAACCTATCAATTATAATAACCTGTAATATATCAATAATGAACGTCAATGTTAATGGCCTCAATACACCAATCAAAAGAAATAGACTGGCAGATTGGATTAAGAAGCAACATCCAACAATATACTGTATAGAAGAAACACACCTAACTCAAAAAGAAATACATAGACTGAAAGTAAAAGGTTGGAAAACAGTTCACATGACAGTAAAAAGCAGGTGTGGCAATTTTATTTGCAGACAAAGTAGATTTCAAACCAAATCTAAGAGAGATAAAGATGGTCACTACATCCTTCTGAAAAGAACAATCCAAGAGGAAGAGATGACAATCATAAATACAAATGCACCAAATATGAATTCCCCCAATTATACAAAACAAATATTAATGGACATGAAAAACCAACTAAGCACTAATACAGTTGTTGTGAGGGATCTCAATACCCCATTATCACAAATAGGTCATCTAGACAAAAAAACAATGAAATTCTAGAAATGAACCAAGCTATTGAACAAATGGACTTAATAGATGTTTACAGAGTGTTCCACCCCGCAGAATCAGAATACACATTCTTTTTTGGATTCACACAGGTAATTCTAAAAAATAGACCACATGATAGCTCATAGGACATGTCTAAGTAAATGTAAAAGAATTGAAATTACCCCCTGTAAATTATCAGACCATAGTGCAATAAAATTGGAGATCAATGTCATAAGAAACCACAAAACTCCCACAAATACATAGAAATTAAATAACACTCTCCTAAACAACCAATGGGTCACAGAGGAAATTAAAGAAGAAATTAGACAGTTTCTACAAGTAAATGAAAAGCAACATACAGGAATCTGTGGGACAAAATGAAAGCAGTTCTATGAGGGAAATTCATAGCAGTGAATGCCCACATTAGAAAAACAGAGAGAACTCAAATAAATAACCTAATGCAGAACCTCAAGCTCCTAGAAAAAGAAGAGCATAACAAACCCAAAGCTCATACAAGAGAGTAAATTATAAAGATGAGAACTGAAATCAGTGCAATGGAGACTAAGAGAATGATCCACAAAAATCAATGAATCAAAGTGTTGGTTTTTCAAAAGAATAAATAAATTTGATAAACCTTTAGCCAACCTTATCAACAAAAGGAAAGAAAAGGCTCAAATCCATGCAATTAAAAATGAAAAAGATGAAGTCAAAACAGACCCAGCAGAAATCCAGAGCATCATCAATACCTACTTCAAGAACCTGTACTCTAATAAAATAGAAAACAGAAGAAATGGTCAGATTCTTAGATACGTATGAATTGCCAAAGTTAAATGAAGAAGATATAGAAATTCTAAA
>NW_004624845.1:1472648-1500159 GCF_000247695.1 Heterocephalus glaber | reverse complement strand
AAACTGTCATTATTTGCTGATGATGTGATACTTTACGTAGAAGACCCAAAATACTCTGCCAACTGACTTCTAGAATTAATTGACAGATTCAGTAGAGTAGCTGGATATAAGGTCAACACTCAAAAAACAATAGCCTTTTTTATACAAATAATAGACTCACCTAGAGAGAAATTAAGGAAACAATTCCTTTTACAATAGCATCCAAAAAAATGATATATCTAGGAATCAATCTAACATAGGAAGCAAAAGACCTCTACACTGAAAACTATAGCCTTCTGAAAAAGGAGATTGAGGAGGATATAAGAAAATGGAAAGACATCCCTTGTTCCTGGGTGGGAAGAACCAATACAGTGAAAATGGTCATACTTCCAAAACTACCATATAGGTTTAATGCAATGCCGATTGAAAATCCAACAATATATTTCATAGAACTAGAGAAAACAATCCAAAAATTCATTTGGAGCCAGAAGAGACCTAGAATAGCAAATGAAATTCTAGGCCAGAGAGATATGGCTGGTGGTATTACAATCCCTAACTTGAAACTATAGTACAAAGCTACTGTGATAAAAACAGCATGGTACTGGCAAAGGAACAGACCTGAGGATCAGTGGAATAGATTAGAATATACAGAAACAACTGCAGACATACTCAGCCACTTCATCTTTGACAAAGGAGCCAACCATCCTCATTTGAGGAAAGATAGCCTATTTAATAAATGGTGTTGGAAAAACTGGATTTTAACCTGCCAGATATTAAAACTAGACCCATACCTATCACCATGCACTAAACTCAGATTGAAGTGGATTAAAGATCTAAATATTAAGATAGAAACATTAAATTTGCTGGAAGATAAGTTCAGTAGAACTCTTGAAGACGTTGGCATAGTAAAAGTTTATGAATAAAACCTCAGTAGCACGGGAACTAGCACTAAGAATCAACTGGAATCTCATCTTATTAAAAAGCTTTTGCACTGCAAGAGAAACTACCAGCAAAGGTACGAGACAACCTACAATGTGGGAAAAAATGTTCAGCAGCTGTACCTTAAAGGACTACTCTCTAGAATATATAAAGAACGGAAAAAAATCAGACCCCCAAAATCAAAGACCCAATTCAAAAGGGGGCATCTGAAATGAACAGACATTTCTCAGACAAAGAAGTAGAAGTAGCAAATAAATATATGAAAAAATGTTCAACATCACTGGTCATTTGAGAGATGCAGATGAAAACAACGCTGCGATTCTACCTCACCCCAGAAAGAATGGTTGCTATGAAGAAATCAACCAGTAACAAATGCTGTCCTGGGTGTGGGGAGAAAGGAACCCTTCTCCATTGTTGGTGGGAGTGCAGACTGGTGCAACCACTGTGGAAATCAGTATGGAGATACCTGAAAGAATTAGGCTTAAAGGTCCCATTCGACCCAGCTATTCCCCTGCTGGATATCTTCTCCAAAGAATTAAAAGAATCATACCACAGCGATATATGTGCACCCATGTTTATAGCAGCACAGTTTGTAAGAGCTAAAGCTTAGAAACAGCCCAAGTGCCCATCAATTGGAGACTGGATAAAGAAGATGTGGTTTTTCTTAATAAAATGGAGTACTACTCAGCCATAAAGAATGAGAAACTAGAGACATTTATAACTAAATGGATACACATTGAGGCCATCCTCTTAAATGAAATAAATAGGACACACATGTGTAAATACCGAATAGTTTCTCTATTGTGAGAAACTGAAAGTGTAATTAATTAAAATGATTAAAATGAATAATTGATAGTTTTAAATACAACGAAAAGGCTCAAATGGGTAGGGGAGGCAGGAGGGGAAGGGGAGAGATCAGAGTTACAGGCTGGAATCTGGAAATAATCCATATATAAATTGTGTTTAAAACTATAGGAAGAGATGTAGATAGAGACTAGGCTGGGGTTCATCAGTGGGTTGGGAAGGAAGAGTCACTGAGATCAAAGGAGAGAAGAGTATGTTTCCAGATGAAGCACCTACAATTATGTATAGTACACAGTAGTAGATAGTGTGATAAATGACTTACTGTTTTAGGTACTTATCATAACTTGGTGTGCCTTTCACGCTTTAGAGCATAATCCTACTTATATAAAAGTGTTTATTGTAAAACAGTGTGCTGCTATCCCAGTGGTACCCTCATGTATCTCATGTTTAACTGTGTATTTGGATAATATCAAGAGTCCATCAGAGATGATTGACGTATGCCTTTTCAGTTTGCATTTAGAAGTTGGCACTCTTGTGGTACTTTGCGATACACATGGATGAAATTGCCTAATAACATATTTCTCAGATTATATTCCCATCACGTGTCATATGACTGAATTGAAATTTAAATTTAAAAAAATTTGGCCTATGTGCAGTCTACTAGCTAATTAGCATTTCTTTCCAGACCACTATATGTTCCATATTAGTTTTGAAAATCTTTCTAAAACAAATCACATCCTCTGATGTTTTGTCAATGCTTGAGATGTTTTTTTAATTATATGGAAAAATGTTTAAGTACTTCTTAGTTTTGCTTTGTTTGAGTTCTACTATATTTGAATATTATTATAGTTTTTTTCATGCATTGTTTTTCTTTGAATAATTTTAATTTTTGCATATGTGTGTGTTTGATAATAAAGTTATACATTTAAAATTTTAAAAATGATAGCACTATGTATCTTGCTTGTAACATTATATTTCCAATCTTGATATTGTTTAATATTAACACCTATAAGGATGTTATTTATTTTACTGACTGTATAGTATTCCCTCATTTTAATGTTTCACATATTTTAATTGTTGTATATTAGTAGTACAGTATAATGAGATTAATGATTGCATACTGATATATGTGAATAACATTTTGATTATTTTTATCCCCACTCTCTCTCGCGCGCGCTTCCCCCTCCCCCTAGTCTCTTCCTCTCACTGGAAGAGTGCCTATAGTTTCCTGTCCTCTCCCTATTGCTTGTGTATTTATTTTTATTTATTCATTTTTTAGTTTTATTATAAAAGAAGGAGCATGTTATTTTCTCACTTTCTGAGACTGCCTTATTTTGCTGAAAAATAAGCTACAGTTCCATTTTACTACAAATGATATGATTTTATTCTTTAAAACCGATATATATATACACATATATAATGTACACATAATTTATTATGTATATATAATGTACACATAATTTATTATGTATATATAATGTACACATAATTTATTATGTGTATATAATGTACACATAATTTATTATATGTATATATATACACACACACACATTTTCTTTACTATTCATCTGTTGATTGGCATCAAGGTTGTTACTACAGCATAGTTGTTGTAAATTGTACTGGTATAAACATGATTGCACGTGAATCACCATAGAAAGCCATTTTTAATTCTTTTAGAAATATAGCAGAGTGGCATAGGTGATTCAAATGGTATGTCTATTTTTAATTTTTTAAAGGAATCTCCATATCAATTTCTATAGTGGTTCTATCCATTTATACTATCACCAACACAATAGAATGATTCCTTTTTCCTCCATATTCTCACCAGCATTTGTCGGTTTTTGTACTTTTTATCATAACAATTCTGACGGAGAAGGAATCTCAATGTAGTTTTGATCTGTATTTTCCTAATGGCAAAATTTTAAAATATGTTTTTCATATGCTATTGTGTTTTTTCTTTTCAAAATTTTCAGTTCTATTCACTTGATAATTTATTGATTTTTTTTTTAGGTGGGTAGTTTTTTGAGCTTTTTATACTTTCTAGAAATTAGTCCTGTATCAGAAGAGTAGATGGAAAAATTTTCTTCCATTCTGTAGGTTGTTTATTCACTCTGTTTACTGTTTTCTTTGCTCCACAGAGCTATTAAATTTCATGTAATCTCACTTGTTGATTCTTGATATTATTTCTTGTGCTATTGAGCTCCGTTTTAGAGTCTTTGCATAGGCCTGTGGCTTCCCCTATTTCCCATATGTTCCACTATTTTTTTTCTAACATTTGCAGTGTTTATGGCTTTACATTGATGTCTGATTCATTTTTATCAGATTTTGGTATAGATGAGGCAAGAATCTAGTTTTGATTTTTTGTATGTGATTATCCTGATTTGCCAGCATACTTTTGAAGAGACTTTTTTTCCAGCATTTTTTTTTTTGGCCTTTTGTCACAAATCAGATGGCCTTGATTTGTTTCTGTGTTCTGTTCTGTTCCACTGGTGTCCTTGTCTCTTTTTGTGCCGGTCCCATGCTGTGTTTTCTATTGTGGCTTTGTAGTATAATTCAGAATTGGATAATGTGATGCTTCTAGCATTATCTTTTTTGCTCAGGGTCGCATTGCCTATTTTGTGTCTTTTATGCTTTCCTGTGAAATTTACGAATTTTTCCCTAGTTTGGGGATGAATATTTTGGTGTTTTAGGAGGGATCACACTGAATCCGTAGATCACTTTTGATAATATGGCCATTTTAACAATATTACTTCTGCTGATTCATGTTCAAAGAATGTTTGTCCATTTTATAAAGTCTTAAAATTCTTTCTCTCATGTTCTTTTATTTTCATGATAGTGTTCTCTCACCTTCTTGGTTGTTAACTCCTAAGGTTGTTTCTGAAGCTATTGTGAATGGAATTGTTTATCTTATTTCCTTCTTGGAGGGTCTATTATTAGTAGACAGGAAAGCTATTGATTTTTGTGTGTAGATTTTGTACTCACCACTTTGGTGATGTTTTAAATAAAATCTGAGATTCTTCCAACAGGGCTTTTAGGGTCATCTATGTAAAGGATTATACCATCTGCAAAGAGTGATAATTTGATGTCTTACTTTCCTATTTATATTGCCTTTAATTTCTTTCTCTGGCATAATTGCTCTGGCGAGCATTACATATCCCAAAATGTCTTATAATGTTTTTTCCTTGAGTTGCTATAGTGGCCATGAACCAAATTTTATCTTGTCTCTTATCTTGGTTTACTTTAATTCTGAGTGTATTTAGAGTGGTCTTTCTAAAGTAAAAGGTGAAATTTTTAATAATTTAAATCCATTCAATTGTTTACATTCATTGGATAACAAATGTATACCTAAATACCTTGTCTGATCATTAGTGCCTTTCTTATTCTACTCTCAAATTATTTCTTCATTATTATTCATTTTATTCGATGCACCAGACCTTCAGAAGTTTTTGCATCTTTATAAAACACTTCTTTTTTCTTCTGCTTTTTAATTTTATGAAATAATAAAATAAAATTTCATAACAACACAATAAGAACAATAGTTAATACACTGTATAGTATAGTGTTATCTTCAAAATAGTTACTCAGAGTACAAGACATTGACAAAATGATTCTCACAAAGAAAAAACAAAAAGATAATAGCACAATACTTTCTTTTCAATGATTTAAGAGAAACTAGTGGTATACATTAAACAAATTAGCATATATGTTTAAAATAGTTTTGAAACAACAGAATCTTTCTTATCTGTGCATTTAATTCTTTCTATCTAGAGAAGAATTTCCCTTGGATGTTCTGTTTATCAATTCATGTGGCTTCCAAGATTCATCTGCACTCAGAGATTGTTCATGACTGTTTTCTACTCCAGAATTCAGTTTCTGGTCTATTTTCCTGTAATACAAGTGTTGAATTTTTGTTATAATCGTAAACACTATATGCAGATCTACCTGTAGCCTGGATTTCACATTCTGCTCCCTTTTCTCATAACACTGATGGTGATCTGCCAGTGGTTTCTAGTACATTGGATCTTCTGAGAAAAACAGTGCAATATTGTTCATAGATGTAGCTCTTGCTCCTAGCATAACACCTGGTGCATAATTGGCACTGCTGATATATCTTAATCACATGAATAAGGGGATATGGATGACAAGACGCCTCCAAGAATGTTACCAAATAGTAGGTTTGGTCCTCAGTTTGTCAAATCACTTTTTATAGAATAGAGAAATCATTCCTGTGCAGAAGAACATTTGTATAAATAAAACTAAATTACAACTCCAATTTAAGTTGTATCTGTAAAATGGAACTGTTGATCCCTTTAGGCAATCTTCTGTGTTTTCACTACCTAATAAAACTACAGGAGAAAATTTCTGGCCTAGTCAAAGTGGCATATGCACCCTCTACTCTGCTTTTTCCACTGAATGCAGCTACAGTTGTGAACAGAATGACTGCACCGACTAGTTGAGGATTCTGAATAGTAATTGGTAACAAGCTGAGTCAGAGAGGCATCTACAACTCAAAACGGCACATGGGTTTCTTAGATCTTCTTCCTCTGGTATCTTCAAAGTTGTATTCAAAAAAAGTTCCAACATGGAGCTATGCAGGAAGTGCAAGCATAAAGAACTCCAAGAGAACCACCTGCCATTTCTAAACTGAAAAGTAGAAAGTTAGGGGTGGGTTTCCTACAAGTCACAGAGAATGGAGGAGACTCTACTTTTGTGTATTTGTTTTCTTTCATTATATCCCCCACCCCAAATCCCTGCCAATGTTACAGTCACAAGTTTTAGTGGCAAGGAATGTACTTAGGAAAACTTGAGGGAATGCTTCCTTGTTATCAAAGAAACTGTTCCTAAGAAGGTGGTTCTCTGTTGCTTTTTACCTTTGTCTAGCCTCTCCCCACTTGACTCCCATGGCAATTTGGTAACAGGAACAGACAGTGGGGCAGAAGAAGGTACTGAAGTCTCTGATTCTTAGCCAGAGACCAGGAAGTATGTGGGTGAAGGTGGAAGCTGGAAAATGTCAGGAAGATAGTTGAGATGGGGGAGCTGAAGAAATTGACTCCCCATTATTGGTTATGAAATTCTGGTGTCCTCCTGAGTTATGAAGTGTGGATTTCACCCTAGAAAACCAAAGTCCTGAGAGCTGACTGTCAGAGCACTGTGTAGGTCCAAGACTAGCCACTTGCTGAGACACATGTAATAATAAGCTCTGATAGCCCTGCAAAGGCAATGAAAACTGGATAGTGGGACCATAGCCCAATAGAAGCAGGTATCAGACTACAGACTGAGACCAGCAAGGTTAGTTGCTGTTTTCTTTTTTAAATCAATGTTCTCTATAAGATCCAAACAACATCAGACATTTACATAATAGTATATTTGAGATTTCTAAAACCATGAGATGATACTGAGAGCAAGAGAACTGTGTATGAACTCTTAGGAGTGACATCAGGGTACCACCAACTTTTACTGGGCTTCTTATATTACCAAACTTCCTGCTCTCTTTTGATTGAAACTCTTTGGGTATCTTAATAGAACTCATAGAGTTATATTCAATTCCTTTGTTCTTGCTTCATTTGCCCTAGAGAGAAATTTTAGCTCATTTGTTAATTTATTCATTGACTCACTCTGAGATTAGTTAAATTATTGATTAAAAAGGCATTTATTGAGTCCCTTTTGTATGTCAGACTCTGCTGGATGCTAGAATCTCTGTCCTCACAAACAAAACCTAACTCAGCATGTAAGGTACAATTTCAGTGTTAGAAGCCTGTGAGGTCCCAAGGAGTTTCATCTTATTAGCAAATTTTAAAGGCCTAACTGCTCATAATAAAATGGTTCATTTTATCCAGACTTCTTTTCTTATCCACTAAGCTGTAGAAAACAGTAAGCATGTTAATTAGTTGGCACGCTAGTGCTCCAAAGAGTTGGACTTCCTTCAGCAATGTTTACTTTGTTCAAGGATTATTTTTTAGGGTCTTCATGGGCCAGTTCTAATGGAAATCCTGTGCCAGCCCAAACTTGCCAGCTGTTCACAGCAGTCGGCCAAGAGGAAATGAAAACAGAAAGTGGGTGCTTTCCTTCTTTTTTCCTTTATTTAAAATGGGATCCTTGATTTACAGCACTTAATATTCAAGCCTAATTTTAATATTATTTAATCAAATCACAGGCCTCCAAAAAGATTAGCCGAGACTGATATGTTCCAATATGTGATTACAATTTAGCTTTATAGCCTACAAAACATGTTCTTTAATTCATCTGGAGAGCATAGCTTTGAAGCTGTGTAGATATTCAACAAAGGGAAATAAGACTGTTCTAATTAGGTAGTCAAAGGATGTCTGAGATATAAGGGACTTTTGAAGGTATCCAGTTTGAAGATTGAAAAAGGAAAGTCCTTGGACTGAATTTGGCCTTTAGGTATGCTTTGTTTGGCCTAAATTTCATATTATGGAAATTTTATATAATAAAATTATATAATTTTTATATAATTATTTGCAGACTGTCTTGAAATATCAGAAGATGTAACAGCACCAACTTCACTCTCTCATGTGGCAAATATAGACCTTTTTATCTTTTACATCTTCTGGCCCCATACTAACCTGAGATTATGATTTCCTAGTTTGTTCCAATAAATTCATTTTACTGATAATGGAAAATAAGGCCAAGTGGGGTGAAAGGACTTCTCTAAATTTATTCTGTTAGCAGCAGCTGCCCTAGACGCCTTGTCTCCTAGTTCCTCAAGTGCTTCTATTTGCAGTAGAAGAAGCAAACTATGCATGATTGAAAAATGTTTTCAGCAAGTTAATTTATGATTGTGAGATAATAAAATAGTCAACAGTTTAAGAAAAAAATATAAAATTGATTGTTTTAATGCCCTTCCAGGCACTGACATATTTTAGGGTCCCCTCATTCCTTCCTGTCTACCACTGGTAAGGGAAGGATAATAAAAGGAAAAAGAATATAAAGGAAAGTAAGGAATTCAAACATTGTCTAAGAAGGAGATTATGACTATGAAAGATGTATTCGATCACATACTTTAACATTGCAATGAAAAAAATTTCAGGATAACAAGTTCTCCCTACTCTCATTTATTTTATGAATGGACTCATGTCTTATACATTGGGCAAATGCTTTCTAGTTATGCATAATAGATGACAAAATGATTTATTTCCTGCCTTGACAGAAGGACAGAGCATCTCCCAAGCCAGTATTAATTTTTTGCCAATATGTGCATCCACAGAAATATGCTTATACCTTTCTTGTAACACATCATATTTTCTGCCATGCATTAAAATTACCTATGTGCTTGTCTGTGTACACCACAGAGTATGAGTTCCCTAAAGGCTAAAGCTATGTTGTCCTTAAATCCTCCACTATAGCTTAAAGTGGGCAATTCATTTCTTCATTTAACATTTATTGAACTCCTGCTTTGTGCAAAAACTTCTAAATATATCATGGGATTCCTAAATATTTCAGAATAGACAACCAGGTCTCTGTGGATAAAGCACATATCGATCTTGCTTATTGCATTTCCAGCACCTAGAAGAGTACTCAGCCTTGTCAGTAATAATTGCTGTAACTTATAAATGATAGGTGAATGTATGAATGTAAAATAAACTTATTGTATAGAAGTCAATGTACAGTGGACTGGAGATAGAAATCAATGGTATAATAAAGATGCAGGTAGCTTCTTGGATAGGGTAAGATTAAGAAAATAAAGGGCAGTTATGTGATCTATGGCTTGGACAGATACAGTGATGTAAAGTAAGAAGGAATTATTTATGGAAAGGTTGGAGTAACTGATGACATCACATAGATCATCTATCCCCTTGTCTAACACTGTATTTAACCACTCTGTTTTAGCCAGTGTGGTGACATTGGGAACCCAGATCTGTTCTCAAATGGCTATGGAGATACCAGTTTCTAATATTTGTGGTGTCTTTAATTTATAATTGTGACTGAAATACAGGCAGTTAACCTCTAAATGTTCATATTGAAATGCAAATGAACATAGCAGCTGCAGAAAAAGAGGCTCCTTCAGGGAGCTTCTGAAATTCAACAGAGATTGTACACATCAACATGTAGAACACCAAATTTTAAATTCAAATGATGAACACTATGAACAGTCAGTTGGCAGCCCTCTGATGGATATGTTTTTTCAGATAACATATCTCTTTCGTTCACATTACAGTATTTTGAGGAACCTCCATATGGTCTGTAAATGATGGCAGAGTTCTGTAGGGATATGAAATCTAGTGGTTAAGATATTATTTAAGGGCTCGGAGATGTAGCTCAGTGGTTTTGCCACCTGCTGCGCAAGAGCAAGGACCTGAGTTAGATCCCTGGTACCAAAAAAAACCCCAAAAGATATTATTTAAACAATATGTGACACAACTATGGCACCCCAGGCATCTTACTATACAGAGAACAAACTCCTGGACCAGACCTTTCTCACATGGACCTCTCTGCCCTTCTTCATTGCTACTGTTCTTTTGAATGAGTTCTATTTTGACTGTGTTTCATAATGTTTTCTGAAGTCATGGCTTTTCTATCCCTAGCTGATCAGACTCCTACAATACTTTAAAACTCAGTCTAATGGACCCCTTTCTCCTATTTCACAAGGGGGAGGGGAAGTGGGAAGGGTAGCAAAAATGAAAGAAGGTTAAGAAATAAATATGAGAAAAGGAAAAAAATGGAAACAAAGTCTTTATAAATAGGGAGGGGTGGAGGGGTTGAAGGGAGGATGGCGGAATGGGGAAAAAAACAAGAACCAAGATATATCATGTAGAGGTGGAAATTCCTAATGGTGAATGTCATCATATTGTATACCTAAAATGTACCAATAAACTTAATGAATAAATAAAAAAACAGTCTAATGGTCACTTTACTGTGAAACCCTGAAAGAGTTTCCCAGATGGAACTGAGTGATTCTTTTTCAGGACTATTGCATTTTGAAAGCAAGGAAAATAGTATTTTAGTGTTGTTATTGGAAGACACCATATATGAAGTCAATCCCTGTTATCTTGTACATATAGCAGAATTTATGTAAAGGAGATCAGTAAATTGATCTTATTTTTTACTAATTTTTTTACTTATTTTTTACTTATTTTTACTCCTCACTTTTGAAAATTTGAGAATTACTATATATTTTTTTCACACAATGTTCTAGACTTTAGTCTTCAGACAAGTGATACAAAAAATGCAGGTTCTATTAAGATTTACTTCTGATTAAAATTAGCAAATATGGTAAATGAGAAATGCCAATTATGAATGCCAAGCCATAAGCACAGTAATTGAAATGAAAGAGAAAATTGCACAAATGAATGACATAACTATTATAAACCTTCTGCAAATAATTCAACTGTAAAATGCAGAATTCACAAACTGTACACATAGAAAGTTAGTTTAGTTATCACCACTACTACAAGAAATCTGATTAGATTAGAAAGTAGATTCCCAGACAATGATAGACTTTGGGTCATTTTTATCAAAAATTATGTTTGATTGATTGATTGATTGTTGTTTTTTAAGAAAGGGTCTCCCTATGTAGCTCAGGCTGTCCTCAAACTCATGGGGATCCCCCTGACTCAGCCCCCTGAGTACTGGGATTAAATGCACGTGCTACCATACCTGATTTATCAGAAAGTATTTATGAAGCTCCCTCTACTGATGGTGATAGTTACAGTGCCAACAGCATTAACTTTTTATTATACATATTACTTTAAAATCAGCACAATGTCCTTTCAGCTATGGGAATGGTTATATTTTACAAACCATGTTATCCTGAAATATTTTAAAGGCAGAAGTTAAAGGAGAAGAATTAGTAGAAGAAATTATCCCACCAATGCTACATGCTAGGTGTTTTATATTCATTACCTTATTTAACCTTTGAACATTCATGCTAACAATTATTTTCATGTTTAGCTGAGAAAATTTGGATTCAGGGAGCTGGAATGAAAAGTGGGAAAAATAAAATATAATAAAGTAGAATTTCAGAGCCTTGTTCAATCTGACTGTAAACTGACTTCTGAAATATGCTAGAATATATCTTAACTTCTTGTAAATATAACACAGTTACACTTGTGAATGTCATTCTCCTCTGCATAAATGTAGGAATAATCACTTCTGCTAACTTCTGGGAGCAGCACTTGAAGTATATTTGTAAGATTAAATCTAAGGTATTTTGACAAATAATAGAGGTTAATATTGAGGAGTTACTGTTATACTAACTTAAACATAAAAGAACATGTGAAAAGATCTCACCATTAGCCTAATATTTTATATAAGAAACTGAGGTTTATATATATATTTTGAAAAAAATTTAGGGACACACCTATTATAGATACTCAAATTATAAAGCATTGCAAGCATCCAGAATGAAAACCTTTTCAAGCTCACTAGTACTGTGTCAGAGTGGAGAATCATGGAGGGATGTAATAGAAGAAACATTAACATGAAGTCTTAGGCTTAGTCCTGGCTGACCCCAGCATGCAGGTCATTAGTTCACACTGAATCCTTTCCAGTGGATTCAAATTTTTTGACTGGTTTCAAGACAAGATTCCATAATATGGAAACCACTAAACTAAACCTGCTTCAGACTACTCAGTGAAAGAATGCTTTTTCTTACTTTACATAATTCTGCAAAGCTCCAAACTGAGTTTAGTGACAGGTGTTATGTCAAAGTAGTATCTTTCATTTATAGCAGATAGCACAGCATAATAAAAACATGATTTTAGAGATGGGTTCAAATCACAGCTCTTATTGGGCCTTTATATAGCCTTGCCTGGGCAAACCAATAGAATTGTTTGAGCCTCAGTTTGTTCATCTGCAAGATAAAAGAAAAGTAACATTTTAGGACAAAGAGCAAGTGAATGAAAAAAGAAGAAACCATGAAATATTTTATAACTAATAAATATTAATTACAAATCTATAAGGTTGATTTGAAGCTTGATTATACCAGTTCTCAAAAAAAATCTGAGCTGCTGCTTTTTCTTTTTTTTGGTACCAGGGATTGAACTTGGGTCATTGCACTTGTGGGGCAGGCAGTGGAACCCTGAACTAAATCCCCAGTCCCTAAGCTGCTTCTTTTTGACCCAACTTCTAACTGTGTTGAAGCAATTTAGAATTTATTTGTTACTGGCCTTTGAAAATTTTTCTGTATTTTATACCTAGTTATTATTGAATGTCGGGGTGGGAACCTTCTCTTAGGTATATTAACTCTGGCTAGTCCCTAGATGTTTCTACTCTGTGTCTGAAATATGAGGAGTGATCAGAAAGTAACATGAATTCTTAAATTTATTATAGTAAAAGACACATTGCCATTAATTCCTCTCAGAATACTCCCTTTCACTTTAAACATACTTATCCCATTGTTCTTGCCACTATCTGAAGCAATTTTAGAAATTCTCTTTTGGATCTGTATTAAGTTGTCATGACTGTCTTTATTGATTCAAAATGTTTACCTTCTATGGTCATTTTGACTTTGGGGAAGAGCTAGAAGTCACACAATGCCAGATTCAGTGAACAAAGTAGATAAGGGCACACTGTAATGCTTTTATGAGCCTACATTTCTGGTGGATGAGACTCTGTAGAGGCATTCCCCACAGTTTTGGTCATACTTCATAAAGACACTTAAGCAGAGTATATCCACTGCTTCAGAAAGTGGAAGAATGGAATAAGTGTGTTAAAAGTGCAGGAGAGTATTCTGAGGGGGCATTAATGGAAATGTCTTTTAGTGTAATATTTTTTAAAAATATAAACATTCCCCCTGTATTTCAGTCACTCCTAATCTTCTCTGAGTAGTCTCTAATCAGGGTGGAATGCCATGGAGTTAAAGAAAATAAATGATTCACAGAAATTTAATTGTACATATAATGTCCAAAAGGAACAATTTTCTAAATATTACCATATTTACAAAGAAATAACAAATATAAGTAACCATTTAAAAAAGACTATCCATCTTTCCATTATGAATGTGGATTGATTTCAGTTTAACCAGGACTTCAAGCCCTTTGACTCATGGGATCACCAGCTCAGCATGAGGCTCAGCCAGGGGGAGGATCACTGCCCTTACACCTTGTCTTTTAATCAAAATGTGAGATAAATTCATTTTTGCATGCTGTAGTGACTTATTAAGTGCCAACTCTATGCCAAAGCAGTTTTAGTCAATACATTGTCAGTAAAATATGTGGAGCATTTACTATATTCTAAAATCAATAAAATTGTCTAATAGTGGCAGAAGGATTAATCCCATATGTTTGCACAAGATCTGGTTTGTTTAGAATCATACAACCTCCAAAAATGTGTTACTTATAGTAACAAATAGTAAAAAATTGTTATTAGGGTAAACGAGCAAGTCATTTAAGCCTTCCAAGTTTTACTTTGGCTATTTTTAATAAAAGGACACTAATAGTAACTTCTCTTAAGATTAGTTGGAGCATAAAGAGAAAGTATAAATATAGAGCCTAGTGAATAAGTGACTGCTTATGAAGTGGTAATTATAGTAATGTTGATGGTGATGAGACTACTTATATGGTACCAAATTATTAAATTAAGCTGCAGTGATCTTCAAAATTTGGCTGCATAGAATACAAAGCCGTTCATAATTTTGGTGAACTTTTCGTTTTCCCTAGATTATGGAAAACTGCATAATCTTTTCAAGGCAAGCTAAAGTATTTTTATTCTCCTGTTCTCCATTACCTGATTGCCATGGAATGGAAATATAACCAGGTTCAGGAAATTGGAAGCTCCTTCTCAGGAGTGTTGAGAAAGTGAACTAAAAAAGTAATGGCCAGTTTTTATTTGCAGTGAGGTTTGAGCTAGGGCCCACACGCACTTATATTCTGGCAAAATTGTTAATTAAAAGCTGAGTTTCCTGTTTACTAGAGGCCAAAGGAGCCAAATCATGTTTCTAAACATGGTGTGCTAGTGACCAGTACATCATAGGGGGTCCTGATAGTCTTCCAAACAGTAGTATTTATTTATATTAATTTAGTTTATTTAATGGAGTCAAGCTAAAACTGGTTCCCAGTGATTGCAACCGAAACCCATGACACAAGGGAAATTGTTATTTCAAAAACCAACCTATCATCAGTTGGATATTTACTAATTATTTAGGTTGCAATTTAACTATTAATTCTTATGATTATTAGTGTCACACTTTGTTCATTATCCCATGGGTGTTTATGCATTGTTATATTTCAACAAAATTATTTAATTTTGTATCAAAATTGAACCATAGACCAGAAGATTTCCTGAGGCAAACTATTTGAGAAAGAAAACACAGACATCAAATTTAATTCACAACTCCAGCCTTCCCTC
The DNA here is from genome assembly GCF_000247695.1 of Heterocephalus glaber. Next base: position 1,485,132 of record NW_004624845.1, on the reverse strand, counting down.
ACCTGAGATAGCAGATGCCTTGTACCCTGAAGGCTGATTTCACAGGAGAGAACACCTTCCAATTACTTGTGACCATTTGAATGTGGTAATTCAGTCTAGAGAAGGAATCTCCAGATGAATCTTCTGTTCTCTGTTGGACGGGACTTAATTAAATATTGCCTGAGAGCATAAAAAGAAACCTTGGTCTGTGTCTACTTCCATGCCTCCTCCGAAAAAACAGAAATGAGGGAGGAAGGAAGAATGGCATCAGGGAAAGTGAAATAAGAAACTGAAAACTTCAGGCATTAGAGGAGCTCTTCCTGTGGAAAACTTGTTATATGCTTCTGAGATGATTAATTAGATCCTCAATGTTGCTTTCCAAATATTTCCGTATTATATGCAGTACCACCTAATTTTTCAGGATTTTAAAATATTTCCCCTTTGAAGTGATTTACCATATATCAGACTTTTCCATGTTTCTCTGTACTAAAAAGACAGGTGGGGTTTTGATGGTACTGAGATAGTATTATTGCTAGGGGACCTAGGAATGTAGAATCCTGTAAAACTATACTCAGTCTTCTGCATGGGGTTAGAACCATGATTGTATCTCAAATATGAAATGAAAATAATCTTTTTATTATTCAGAGCATTACAATGATTTTGGAATGATGCAAACTTAAATTCAAGTCAGAGACTTTCGCACATCTCTAGATTTGAGTCCTATGCCATATCAGTAAGATTTGGTAGCTCTACCAAGGACTAATAAAGAGTTCTATTACAAAATATCCAAAAAAGTAGACTTTGTAATATCCAAGTCAATTCATTTATTATTTTGGCCTCACTAATAGAAAAGGGAACACAATGGCTAAATGTGCTCTCAGATGAGAATATGGCCCACTTTAATTTATAGAAGCATGCATGGGGAATAGAAAAAAGACCTTTTCCTTGATATTTGAAACCACTGTAATTCTGTGCTTTATCAAAGGTGGCCTGACCACTGTCTTGGAATCTAGCCAAATTGCTGTTCTTTTTTCCTTAGACAAGGAGTGTTGGGTGAATCACTTTCTCTAGTAGCCACAGTTTGAGATGAATATCAAAATTTTTAAAGTATGAGCATTGTTGGAGAATAAACCAGTAGAACTGTGGGCATGAACTGGCCATGCACTTCACTTCAAAGGTGCCATAATCTAAAGGGAATATTTAATTGGTATTATTAAAAACAAAAATAAAAGATGCCTAGAAAACAAGAAGTAAAATTTCATCTTAGGGCAAAGAAGACTGTAATGGCTATACCAGTGTCACATCCCAGGCAAAACACAGAAAGGCTAAGTAGAATTCAAAGGCAATAGGAAGTGAGTACTAAGAAATATCAAAAAAACAAATTGAATGTTAAGTAGTGGCTCATTTTTAACCAGGTGGCCTCATAATAAACTTCCACCTAAATATTTCTTGTATGTAAAATAATTCCAACAACTCTGGCAGCTGAGAACAGTTTTCACAGGTAACACTATATGTATGTGGACATATTTAATGATTTGCTTGAGATGGCAGAGCCAGAAAATGACAAAGAAGTAAAACTGCTAAGCACATCTTTTAATATGACATGGGTTACCTGGCATAAGATGTTCTAGATCATGTTAAATTCTTGATTAATGTGTATAGATTTTGCTAAAATTTCTCTGATATAAAGCAGGATATGTGAAGCATTCTAAATTGAAGCTTGTGGCAGCAAGAGTTTGTAGATAATCTATAAATGCATAAAATCTATGTTTCTTTCCACTGTGACTAAAAGAGATTTATGACTTCCATTTCTGCAAATTTAATTTTTTCATACAATGTAATTTTTAATTTAATGCTTCTATAGAATTATTTTTTTATTTGTTCTGAAGTTTGAGATTCTTAGCTCTGTGAAATTTCTAGAGAAAGAAAATTCTAAGGAAATATTTCTAACAATGGTTTAATTTATTAAATTGTACTAAGTGCCAAAGATTACATGTCAGTGGACTGAATTGGGATTTGGAAAAGAGGCTTTTGGAAAATAGTTATGTTTGGGTGGAGCACTCAGGATGGAATTAGCACTCTTAAAAGAAGGAACAGAAAACCAGGTGTGGTGGTGGACACCTATGGTTCTATCACTCTGGGAGGCTCAGGCAGCAAGAACTCAGCTGTGAGACCAGGCTGAGCAACTCAGGAACTTAGTGATAACAAAACAACTAACTAAATGACCAACTAGGTACATAATTAAAGGCAGGAGATATAGCTCAGTGAGAATGTCCTGGGTTCAATGCGAAGCACTGAAAGAACGGGGGGGGGCGGGCTGGTGACATTGTCTCTTTCTCTCCACCCCTTTCTAACTCTTTCTATTCTCTTTTTCTTTTTGTCTCTGACCAATGAAGATACAGTGAGAAGGAGGCAGCCTGTATGCCAGGATACCAAGATGAGTTCTAACTAGAACACAGCTATGCTGGCATCCTGATCTTGGGCTTCCAGCTTCTAAAACTGTGGGGACATACATTTCTGTTGTTGAAGTCACTCATTCATGTTATTTTGTTATGGAAGTGTTCCACCAGTATTATTTTATGTTCTTATAAGATCACTATCAGGTTTAATATTATGGAAAATAAACAACTGAAGACAGTGGGAAAGAGAATCTATTTGTCTCATGTCACAGAGCAATCAACTGACAGAAAATAAATCGAGTTGTCAGAATCACTTTATTGCCAGCACAGAGACCATTGGTGAGTGTATGCAAACCCCAGCCAGAAGCCTCCCCAGACAACAGCCCTGCAAAGGGATCCAAAAGGCCATCATTCTGAATCCAGGTATTGGTGCAGTGGTGAATAGCAGAGAGAAGCCCTCTCGGAACCTTGTTGAGAATTGAAGCCCACTGGCAGAACAAGGAGTCACCTCAGTAAAGGTGAAACAGACTGCATTGGTTGAAATGAGAAGACATGTAAACAAGTCTTAAAACCAGACTTCCAGATCACCAAAGGCAACTCCAAGGGGCAACAAGATGGAATAATCTGAAACCACCTTGACTCCCTGAACTGGCAATGAGGATCTGGAAAAAATAAAATCAAATAATTTCTCAGATAACACCAGAAATTGTGTCCATAGTGAAAGACATGATTAATAACTCTACAGCAGACACATAAAAATGTAGAGGAGCTGCAGAACATGATGAAATCTCCACATGGGAAACAAATGGAATCCATAAAACAGATGCAAGCCGATATCCAGGAGATCATAAACTCCATTGAAAGTTTATGCAGCAGAAAGACCCAATGTGAGGACAGAATATCAGATACAGAAGCTAGGATTGCAGTTAGTGACCGAGAAAAAAAAGATTTCTTAAAAATAATAAGGGACTATGAGAAATCAATCCAGCAGCTGCTAGACGAAGCAAAGAAGAATAACATAAGACTGACCGGAGTCAATGAAGAAACAGAGAGTACAGATGACATGAAAAAACTGTTCAAAGAAACAATGGCAAAAAACTTCCCAAGTAGGGGAAAACAACTGGACATATTGATAAAGGAGGCATATAGGACTCCAGTTAGCTGTGATAAAAAATATTACATATAGGTATATAATAGTTAAGATTCCAGAAACCCAACAGAAGAACAAAATTCTATGAGCAGTTAGAGAAAAGAAACAAATCACATACAAAGGAAAGCCCATCAAAATCACAGCAGACTTCTCAACGCAAACCCTCAAGGCAAGAAGAGCTTGGAGTGATGTGTTTCAAGCCCTAAAAGAAAACAACCTCCAACCCAGATTGATGTACCCTGCAAAACTATCTTTCAAAAATGATGGAGAAATAAGATACTTTCATCAGAAAGAGCACCTTAGGAACTTCATGAATACCAAACCACCACTCCAAACAATTTTATACAATATCCTAGGAAAAGACAGTGACAACCCACAAATGATAACTCCACAAAGCCCATCAGACATGACAAGAAATTAAATGCAAAGGGGGAGAATCCAACAACATGAAAACGTCATGACAAGGATGCATCAGTACATATCAGTTATAACAAACAATGTTAATGGTCTCAATTCACCAATCAAAAGAAATAGACTGGCAGAATGGGTCAAGAAGCAAGATCCAACAATATGCTACATACAAGAAACCCATTTAATTAAAAAAGAAACTCATAGACTGAAAGTGAAAGGGTGGAAAACAATACTCCATGCAACAGGAAGATATTAGACAGTTTCTTCAATCTAATGAGAATGCCAGTACAACATTTTGAAATTTATGGGACATGATGAAAGGCATCTTACAAGGGAAATTCATAGCAGTGAATGATCATAGTAGGAAAACAGAGCAAGTTCAAATCAACAACCTAATTCAGAACCTCAAGCTTCTAGAAAAAGAAGAGCAAGACAAACCTAAAGCTTGTACAAAGGAGGAAATTATAAAGAGTAGAGCAGAAATCAATGCAACAAAGACTAAGAGAATGATACAAAGAATCAAAGAAGCAAGGAGTTGGTTCTTCAAAAGAACCAACAAAATTGACAAAACCTTAGCCAACCTTATCAAAAAAAAGAAAGAAAAGGCCCAAATCCATTCAATTAGGATTACATTCAATTAGGATTCATTGTAATGAAATTACAATGGACCCAGCAGAAATCCAGAGGATCCATCAGTACCTACTTTGAGAACCTATATGCCAATAAGATGGAAAACACAGAAGAAATGGACAGATTCCGAGATATGTGTTAATTACCAAAGTTGAACGAAGAAGACCTAAAAACTCTAAACAACCCAATATCAACCAATGAAATTTGTAAAAGTAATTAAAAACTTACCAACTAAGAAAAGCACAGGTACTGATGGCTTCACTGCTGAATTCTACAAGACATTTAGAGAAGAACTATTGCCACTACTGTTTAAACTCCTTAATGAAATTGAAAGGGAAACAATACTCCCAAATTCATTCCTGGAAGCAAGCATCACCTTGATGCCAAAAGCAGAGAAAGACCCAACCACAAAAGAGAACTATAGACCAATCTCACTAGTGAACGTAGATGCAAAAATCCTCAATAAGATACTGGCAGATAGAATGCAGAAGATCATCAAGAAGATCATACACTCTGACCAAGTAGGATTCATCTCTGGGAGGCAGCGGATGGTTCAACATGTGCAAATCAATAAATGTAATATACTATATTAATAGAGCCAAGGATAAGAACTATATGATCATCTCAATAGACACAGAAAAATTAATCAATAAAATCCAACACCCATTCATAGTAAGAACCCTACAGAAAATTGAGATAGATGGTCTTTATCTCAAACTGATAAAAGCTGTCAATGAAAAACCAACAGCCATTATCATATTAAGTAGTGAAAAACTGAAATCCTTTACACTAAAATCAGTAACAAGACAAGGATGTCCACTATCACCACTCCTGTTCAGTATAGTTCAGGAAACATTAGCCCCAGCAATTAGACTAGAGAAAGAAATAAAAGGAATAAAGATTAAATTAAGAAGTTAAATTGTCATTATTTGCAGGTGACATGATACTCTATATATAAGACCTCATGAATTCAATCAAAAGTCTTCTAGACTTAATAACCAAATTCAGTAGATTAGCTAGATACAGTGTCAACACACAAAAATCAACAGCCTTCCTTTACACAAACAATAGACTAACTGAGAGAGGAACTGGAAAAACAACTCCTTTCACAATAGCATCCAAAGAAAATGAAATACCTAGGAATCAACCTAAGGAAAGAAATCAAAGAACTGTACTCTGAAAACTATAGTACTCTGAAAAAAGAGATCGAAGAGGACATCAGAAAATGGAAAGACACCCTTTGGTCCTGGGTAGGCAGAACTAATATAGTGAAAATGTCCATACTTCCAAAATTGCTACATAGATTCATTGCTATCTCAGTTGAAATTCTAACAGCATACTTCACAGAACTTGAAAACAATCCAAAAATTCACTGGAAACAAGAAGAGACCTTGTAGAATAGCAAAAGCAATTCTAAGCAACAAAGACAAGTTAGGGGGATCACAACCCCCAATGTAAAACTATACTACAAAGCTACTATGATGAAAACATCATGGTACTGGCAAAGAAACAGACCAAGGATCAGTGGAACAGATTAGAAGATGCAGAAACAAATCCAGACATACTCAGCTACCTCATCTTTGACAAAAAAGCCAAACACCTTCACTGGAAGAAAGATTGCCTCTTTTAATAAATGATGCTGGAAAAATTGGGTTTCAAGTTGCCAGAGATTAAAACTAGACCTGTATTTCTCAATATGCACTAAATTGAAATCAAAATGGATGAAAGATCTAAATATTAAATAGGAACACTAAACCTTCTGGAAGAGAGTTTAGGTAGAACTCTTGAAGATACTGATATAGGAAAAGTTTTCATGAACAAAACCTCAGTCACCTGTGAACTAGCACAAAGAATGAACAACCGGGAAATCATCTTATTAAACAGTTTCTGCACAACAAGAGAAACTAATATCACTGTGAAGCGACAACCCACAATGTGGGAAAAAATTTTTACCAGCTGTTCCTCAGACAAAGGTCTACTATCTATAGTATATAAAGAACTTTAAAAATCAGACCTCCCAAATTTAAAGACCCAATCCAAAAATGGGCACCTTAAATGAACAGACATTTCTCAGACAAAGAAGTAGAAACAGCAAATAAACAGAAGATGTTCAACATCACTGGTCTTTAGAGAGATAGAAATGAAAACAATGCTGAGATTCTACTTCACTCTGGAAAGAAGGGCTGCTATCAAGAAGTTAACCAAAAACAAATGCTGGCAGGTTTGTGGGTAAAAAGGAACCCTTTTCCACCGTTGGTAGGAGTGTAGACTGGTGAAACCACTGTGGAAATCAGTACGGAGATAACTCAAAAAACTAGGATTGGAGGTCCCATTTGAAACCCAGCTATTCCCCTCCTGTCTATCTTTGCAAAAGAATTAAAAGATTTGTACCACAACGATATATCTGCACTCATGTTTATAATGGCAGGTTTTTTTGGTGGTGTTTTTTTGGATACCTGGGATTGAACTCAGGACCTTACACTTGCAAGGCAGGTACAGGAACCACTGAGCTATATCCCCGGCCCCTGGCACTGTTTTTTAATAGCTAAAACTTGGAAACAGCCCAATTGCCCATCAACTGGAGACTTGATAAAGAAGATGTGGTTTTTTAAATAAAATGAAATACTACTGAGCCATAAAGAATGAGAAACAAAAGACATTCATAGCTAAATGGATGCACATTGAGGCAATACTCTTAAGTAAAATAAATAGGACACGTGTAAATACTAAATAGTTTCTCTGGTGTGAGAAAGTGAAAGTGTAAATAAGTATCAAAATGTATACTAGATAATGTGAAATACGAAGAAAAGTTCCAAAGGGAAAGGGGAAGTGAGAGCTGTAGTGGAAAGAAAGAAGGAAAGAAAATAACATGAGAGAAAAAGAAAAAAATGGAAAGAGAGTTTTTGTAAATAGGAAGGGGTGGAGAGGTTGACGGGAGAACAGGGGAATGGAGAAAAAATAAGAACCAAGATATATCATGTAAATGTATAAATTCCCAATGATGAATGTCATCATGTTGCATACCTAAAATGTACCAATAAACTAAATTTTAAAAAGCACTTTACTATGATTTCTTCAATGTATATATCATCATTTCTATAAACTCATCTCACATGAATCCATTTAATCACATTTTCCATATTTATTAATATATGAATGTTATTGTCTAGATTAAGATTGTCCCTCCAAAGCTTCATGAGTTCAAGGATAGGGCTAAGGAAGGTGACTGGATCATAAGCTGTTATACTGAATGATAGATTCGTCCACTGATGTGTGGGATCATGGCTGATGTGCTGTTAGGAGTTGGGGCCTCGTTAAAGGAGTTGGGTTGGGAGGGGAGTAATCTCGAAGGGTGGATTTCCCTCTCTGGCTTCTCCCTTGTCTCTCTGCTACCTGGATGCCTCAATATGTGCAGCTTTCTTCCTTTAAACCATTCCACAGGTCCTTCCTGCCTAGAAACCAGAGTACTACGAACTGAAAGCATAAGCCAAAATAAATCTCTCTTTTAAATTGCAGGTGTCTGGTATTTTGTCTCTGGCGATGAAAAGTGACTAAGACAATCAGCTTAGCTCATGTATCTTTGTGGGAACTTTGAGGTCTAATGAATGCTGCTCTTCCTGCAGTAACTATCTAAAGATTCATAATAGTAACAGTTTCCATTAACCTCTGGCTTTGAGTTCTTTATACCTTCATCCAGGCTTCTGTCAGTAATTTTGCACCAGGGATTTTTAATTAGCACTGCATGTCACTGAAATACCTGTCATACTTCTAATTGTATATACCCATCTGTGTAGCTTTGAACTTGAAATATTAAGCAGAATTTTATCTTTTCTGTGACAAATTACCCCATTTAGCCCATTTCTTCATTTTTCCTCTTTCTCTGTTAATGAAATTTTCTGTCACTTGAAGTTGAAAACTAGAAGTCATCTTTGTCTACTCCCTTTTCTTTAACCCAACAGTCTGAGTTTACTTCATTTTTCAGTCTTATGGCAGGAACTGCTGTAACATCCCCAAACTTCTAGTATTTTAAATACAATAAGTTTATTTCTTTTTCATATCCAATGCTAATCTCTCCCTCATCCAATAAGCTCTGAATACTACTCTCTGACGACTTTTTAAATGTAGCTTTGATTATATAATTTTCTTCCTCAAAAATCATAATAATTACTCTCGGTATAGAAGAAATTCCAGAAATCATTGCTTATCATGTTCAATTCTTTAAAAAATAATTTTTAAAAACCTTTCCTTAGTGTCATTACCAGCCTCTTCTTTTACTACATATAACACTCCCAACTTCCTTGAACCTATTCAGCCTTTATGGCTGGAACAGGTCTTGTGTTTTCCCAACTCTGTTCTTCAGTTTGCATAGTCTTTTAAGTTTTAAATACTCATTTCAATCTTCCCTCTCCAGTCCAACCAAAATCAGCCCTCAAATCAAATGGTAACAATAGCATCAAGCACTGATCTCCCTAGACAACAAAAATTCTCTACCTACTGTAACGCTTGGAGCCTTCTACTTGTGCAAAACCTTACATTAAAAGTATTCCCAAATAAATTATAAAATATTTGAAGAAAGAGATTAACCACTAACTAATCTTTAAATCTTTTATTACAACTTTTAAAACTAGTTCAGAATCTTGCTTGTTGGATGTTTTAAAAAGCAAGTTTGATAAAGAAGATATAGTAGAAATTTGACCAGTGTCTTAAATTTGTACCAATTTTTTAATTCATTGAAAATAAATCATGTGTCATTTAGGTAATATTTATATGCATTGATAATCTTGAAGTCTGGAGCTAATGAATAAACTATTTTGGAAACAATATCTTAAATATCCTGGCTATATTTAAAAACAAACTGAATTAATAGGGTCACTAGGAATCACCATAGCAATAGACGGAGGCTCTAATTTTTATAGTCCTTTGATATAGACTAGCATTTACACATAATGACAAGACTGCTGCCCATTGGGAACAGTAGGAAAGTATGTATAGAAAGTTAGGGTAATTAGCCATAGCTGCTATGACAACTTTCAAATATCCAGTAGCTTAACAAAATAGATTTTTTTCTTGCTCACAAAGGAGTCTGAGGGCGATTATGAGGTACCTTTGGGTCTTACAAATGACTAAGGGAACCAAGCTCTTCCTATCCCATGACTTTACCATTCCTGAATCCTTGTTCGAGTGACAGGGATCTAGGAAGGAGAGCAAGACTAGATCTTGTGTTTTTAAATTTTAAGCAATAATTCTATAATGGCATGCATCACATTATCCTATATTTTGGTGACTGATACTAGCCAGTTACTGCAAGTAAGGTTTGTAAATGATGTATTGATACAAATTTAGGGTACTTATTAAATTCTACTGTATATTCTTTATCAAATTATTACTGTTGTAAACATCTATTAAGCAAGACATTGAGGTAGTTTTTAAAAGTTATACCAACAAGTTCCAGTCCCTGCCCTTCTTTTGCTCGGATTCTATAATGGCTTCTTATTTCACTAGACTCAAAGCCAAACTGAATGCCACAGCCAACAGGACACTACAGGATCTCTCTTCTGTTATCTATCTGCCATCATCTGCTACTAGTTTTCCCCAACTTACTTTGCTCCTCAAACTGACTTCCCAACTCTTGCCTAAAACAGGATGGTTGCACACATTGTTACAGTCTATTCCCATGATTTCTGACTTCTGAAATCCTCTTCCCCATGTCCACCTGCATCCCTTCCTCTTTCTGTTCTGTGTACAAAGCCACATTCTTAGTAAGGCCAGGCCTCCCTACCCTGCTTAAACTATGTCTTTTCAACATTTTAAAGCACATGTTCCTGCTTTAGTTTTCTCTTAGTAATGATTACCATCTAATATGATACATAGTTTATTTATTTTCTTTTCATCTCTCTCCCACTAACAAGAATGAATGTCTATTTTGTCTAATGCGCCAGACTCTAGGAAAAAAAGGTAAATAGTAGGCATTTCAAATATATTTGCTGAAGGGCCTTCTGAAAGTTTCAAAATCATATATTTTGTTCCTGATCAGTCTGAAGGTAATATGAAGTTAAGAACCAGATCATACATTTTCTCTGGATCTTACCTCTGCATTGCCCAATTTTGTAAGAGCTAAATAATGATTTGTTATTGCAAATTATCTTTTAATAATCAAGTTCTTTCACGTCATTGTCTAAGCAACCCTATCTTTGATAGAAGGCTTTCTTGTTATTTATATTCCCCATCACAGCTGTGAGGGACAGCACCTTTTTTATTTAGTAGTCATCTGGCCTGTAGGCTATTTCTCTACAATTTTTAAAGGTCATGACACTAATAATTACCAAAATGCCTAAACAGTAGTCCAACCATGAGGACTATGACAACAATCATCCCACATAGCTGCCATGGAAATATGAGTCAGTTAATATATAGAATCTGGCATCAGAAAATTTAAATTAAGAATAGGACTCTATAATTGTTAGGGAAAGCAACTGTTATAAGACAGGTATATGGAACTGAAACACCTATGTTAATATGAAGATTAAAGACAGAGGAAATCTCTGAGGTTTTTAGAGTCATATGATACTCATATGTTATTAATCATCATTTCCATCCTGGAGATTATGAGTATACACATTTATTAATGTTATATGTTGACTTTCTCTTTTACCTTTTATTAACTTCATTTTAATTGACACATAAAATTATCTCTATATAATTTAATCTATCATCTATCTATCTATCTATCTATCTATCTATCTATCTATCTATCTATGAGGTTCCATATGTTGTGGCTGTGCATGTACACACTGTATAGTAAAGTTTAAGTCATGTTAAGCATATCTATCTCTTCAAACACCATTTCTACATTTTGCATTTCTTTTCCACAATAATTTAAATGCAAATAGTTTCTAAAGCACAATCTCTTACAGTAACATTGTAAGTGCCAAATTTTAATGCATTTCTAGAGAAGCTTTGATAGAATTTTTACATCTGTCATGTTATTTTACCTTATTGATGCTAAAATATAAGTATTACCTGAATTGCATAAATGAAGAAGGCAAAGCTAAAGAGCTGACCCAAGGCAGCAGAGGGAGGCAGTGGGAATGTTGAGACTGAATTTAACAGCTCTCACTGCTGTCCATTACACAGAACAACTTTGTTAAGCCATCTGAGCAACTAGGAGAGAATCTTGCTCTGGGCAGTTTAACAGGATGAATGTAGGAATTAAAGCAGGGGGAGAAAATCCTTCTATAAAATAAATTTCTATTTGATTATAAAGTAAGCTATATGTTGGAGCTTAAGAAATGAGCCTCATGCCAACAGAATTATTTTGTATGTTCATAACATATACATGGTGATTATATTTTTTCCATAAACAGTTCTGAACATCATTAACATATAAAAACCACACCTATTGAAAGTGAATAATTCAAGAAGTTTATTATGTGTAGACTTCCATGAAACTACCGTCACCTCCAAATTTCCTTCTGCACCTTGCAATCCTTCACTGCTTCATTCCCATTCATGATCTGACTTCTGTCACTGTAGATTACTTTGTATTTTCTAAAGTTTCAGTGATACTGGATCGTATAGTATGTACTCTTTCTTTTCCTAATTTGAGCTCCATAATTATCTTCTTTATTGCCATATTGTTGGGTTTAGAATATGCATTTCTGCTGATGAGTGTTACCTGAGTTTGTGTATTCTTTCATCTGTTGAAGAACATTTAGGTGTCTTGAATTTTAGGCTACTGCAAATAACAAAGTTATGAAGATCTTTGCCTAAATACCTTGGAGTATAATGGCTACATCATGTCATTGGAGTATGATTAATTTTATTTTTATATATTAAATTCTTTTATTGGTACATTGTAGGTATACAACACAATTACATTTCTCATTGGGAATTGTACCTTTACATAATGCATCTT
>NW_004624845.1:1399220-1457534 GCF_000247695.1 Heterocephalus glaber | reverse complement strand
GTAAGCAGTGTAGGGTTAAAAACCAATAGACCTAATATGAAAAATATTTTTATAGAGTGTAGAGGCATTCCTGAGGATTACATAACAAATGGAATAAGTAAAAGCAAATCTTGAAAATTATGAAGAAAAAAATTTATGAATTATATAAAGTTGAGAATAAATGCTAAATAATTGTAAAAATTGTCTCCCTTATCAAAATCTAACTCTGCAAAATACAGATAATATACTTTATTTCAATTCCTCATTTTCAGAAACAATATATTTATAAGTGATTGATATATAAAATGCAAAAAGTACATGTAGCAATGGAAAATGCATCGAGTCATTCTTTATTGATAGTGTCATTGTTGTAGCCATATTAATTCAATAAGGATTCTGAATGCCTCTTTTGTGTCCAGCATTATGGTAGGTCCCAACTTACGCTCTCCAGGAGCCAATAGTCCTTTAGGGAGGTCCTGCCTGAATGAGCACTGACGACTTCTAGACCATTGGCTTTACCTCATTTATGCTTCAGAATGATTATACTCTTTCCTTTCCACTTAGTCTTTTCGTAAACGGTAAAATTCATTAGGTTTCCAGTCATTGAATTATCACATTCTGAAAATCATCTTCTTGTCTTGCCTTCTGAAGATTATTTCTCAATTACATTAATTAGCATTCTGGGTGTTTCCAAATGCCTAATTCTTATACTTACACTTGCTTAATTTATTTACATGGAAGGCTAATCACATACAATGGGTCAGCATTTGAACTCTCTATTGGAAACATGGTTATTTATTATTGTTACTCAGGAGACCTGCTTTACCTGCCATGGGAAATAAGCTCAAATAAGTCACCTCAAAATCTGTTCCAAAAGACACAATACCAGACTAAATTTTAGACATATACGTGACAATCACTGAAAGTTAACAGTCATTAGATTTTGGTTAGAAGATACGAATTTGGGAAAGGAAAGGGAAGACATGCTATGCATAAATATTGCTCATTGAAATCTTTAGCTCTGCTTATTGTGATGACACTGGTACTGCTGAGTCTAGCCACATACATCTACTGGAGACAGCACATTATTTCTCAAACATGTTACACGTTCACACTTCCAAGCCTCTGAATATCCTATCTCCTCAGTACAAAGTGCCATTTTCTCAACTCCTCACATGTTGCCTAATTTGATAAATCTAATCCATCCATCTAGGAGACAGAATGTAACTTAATAAAATCTTTCTTGAGTGCCCTGTTTTGAACGATCATGTAATTAATATTATTAAATGTGGGGATATGCAGGCATGACAAAATTTCTGCTCTTGTAGAGGCAACATTATGATGCTTTTAGCTTTGAAATTGTCAATGCATTGAAGTTAGCTACAATTATTTGTTTCCTTTAAGTCAGCTATACATTTTGTGTTTTGGTTATCTTAGTACCCTAATGCTTATTATAATGACTTTCACAAGAAAGAAAATGGTACTTTAAGTAGTACAATTTAAAATTACACAGAATTTTTTTTCATGTACTATATCCAGTCATTATCAATTGAGAATATAACACTCTCAAAGGCACCTTATAAAATGACTTAAGCCGAGTGGCTTCCCTCTCCAGCATGGTCTGCTTCATTCTCTACCTGGTGCGATTAAGGTTAATGAGTACATTCATTAGGCCACAACCCAGCATTTTTCCCCCCAAGATCTGTTCACCACCCACATAATTATTATGGAAATTGCTGTTCTACCCACATGTGATCATCATTCTGCCAAATCTCTTAAAAACAACATATTAAAAGATATTTTTGGATTTTTAGAAATTCTAATAGTAGGAGTCTATTGGCTGCCTGGCTATCTTCATATAATATGCTTTTGTGCTCCCTGGGAGGTTAGGAGATTTTAGAATCTCTAAATAATATTGAAAAGCAAGAAGCCTATTGAGATTTTTAATAGAAGTTTTTGTGACTATGCAATAAACACCCATGAATAGTTAAATTACAAAATGAATCAAAATACAGAATTTTTTGAGAATAAGGTGAAGTTTTTGACTGAAAATCAATTTATCACTGGGGTTTATAAATCCTACTTATTATCATTTCCTAGGATTTATAAAAGATAAGTAGGGGTGGATTGGAGGAACTACATAGAGTACCCAAGAGAAAAAGAGAATTTAAGAAACTGAAGTTTGCTGTATGTCTAGCATAAGTTGATTTTTGTTGCATGGCTTTGCCTATTTTCTACCTGACTTTAGAAATATTTCTTATTAAACCTAGTTTTCACAGCTGAAGAAACATTAATCTAGATAAGTGCTGCTCTTAAGGGATTTTCAAGATGTAAATAAGATCATAAAACAGGGAAATTTTTCTAGGTGTGTCTGATCTAATCAGGTGAACCTTGAAAAGAGATTGGCTCTTCCTGCCAAAAGACATTCAGATGGGAGGGGATTTTACATGAGAGATAGAGGACCATCTCTGTTGTCTTGAAGATGGAAGTACCTATGTATGGAAAAGAATGCAGTGGCCTCTATGAGTTGAGAATGATCCCCAGGTATTAACCAGAAAGAAAATGGAGACTCAGTCCTACTTCCAAAAGGATTTGAATTCAGCAAAAACACGACTGTGCCTGGAAGCAGATTCTTCCATAAAACACAAGGAACACAACTTGCCAAATCTCTTGACTTCAGTCCATTTGACCCTGAGTAGAAGAACCCAATTTGCCATATCTGGACTCCTGAACTCTAGATTTTTGGTAATTTGTTATATAGTAGTAGAAAGCTATTATTCACTCCCCACCTCTATTCTACATTTTCGTTTTGAAGTCTGATCTTGTTAATACTGGAAAGAATACAATCTAAAGAGGTCTGACCTCATTCTGGGTTTGGTCAGGGTAGCCTGACTTTCAGTGTCCTAAAAATATTAGTTATTAAAAAATAACTTATTAAAATATAGCATTCATCCTGCCTTTTTTTTTTTTTTTGAGACAGGTTTATATAGCTTTGTAGTTCAGGCTGGCCCTGAACTCACATGTACTCATGATATAGTCCAGGCTGGCCTCGAACTCCTGGCAATCTTCCTGTCTCAGCCTCCCAAGTGCTGGAATTATAAGTGTGCACCACTACACCCAGCTCCTGCCTTTATTTTGGCTCTAGGATGGTAGGCATTCTTTTCTATGATTTGTTGTTTTGTTCCTCAGGGGATATCTTCTCATATACACATTTTACAGAAATATCTTCGTATATAGAGTGATAATTTTGTGTATTATCATTTTCTCTTTTCATATTTTAGCCATTTGGTGCAATGCAAAAATCGGCTGTTGTATGAAATGTGCAAAAGTTTAGTAAGCAGAATGATTCAGTAAAATACAGAAAACACTTTGAGTAAGCTTTTGTATCTGCAGCTTTATATAGCTATTACCATGTCTTTTTTTCAAGAAGTCTCCTTACTTAGGGTAGCCTTTCAGTTTTCAGTCTACAAATCCCTGTTCTACTTAATTGGACTAATTTGTTCTATGAACCTGGTAAATTTTCATGGCTGGAACTAGTGTTTAGTGATCTTTGTTAATATGTCTACATTAGGACAACAATCACTTTCTCACAGATATTTGTTGTCTTCTTTATTTGCTTCATTTATGAAGGCCAAAAAGCCTCTGAGAGAATAATCAGTGTGTTTTTCACAAAGCTAACCACACTGTTCAACCAGTCAACAACTGTTGATTGAACAGGGATGAAATTCAATCAGTAAGGTAGATATCATGATGATATTGATGAACATAGCCCTTACCCTCTAATTTGTTTTCTTCCTTTATCTCTCATTTCATAATTTCATATCTAATATATCATCTTCAAACTTTCCAGCATTATTTAACATTACTCTTGTATGCAGCAAAATCTAATGTGTAACACTGCACAGAGTTCTCTGCAGTGTGCTATATATAAGGCTATATAATGAGAAGAAAACTATCAGCCCCTACCATCAGAGGGAGACAAATGAAAACTTGTTAGAATGATACCATCCATCATATATAAAGGAAGAAAGTGAACCTAGAAAAATGGTGCATTTCACAGAATTATACAAGATTTAAACTCAGCCTATCTAAATCTAAAATTTGAAACTGAACTGGTGCTACTTTATAAATACAATATTTGGTTAAATAGATCTCCAAAGTTATACAAATTAAAATATAGAGAGAAGCAGTAATTCTTGTTACACACATGCACACATACAAACTTTGGAATCATTTCTTTCTTCTCTGAGACAGAGAATTGTATTAAACCATCACATTACCCTCTTAGATAATGCCATTTCTATACTGTTAGAATACTCTGACAAAGTTATTAACAATGAATCTCATCACAAGGAAAACAGCAATTCAAAGATCCTCAAGAGTCTTATGATTTTTTTCTTCATAAACATAGAATGCACTCACTTCAATTTACATTTCACTTTGAGTCAATATATTGTTCTTTGACAAAATATATCCATGACAGCCACTGACACCAAGTCTAATGTTAACATGTCAAATTTATTTGACATAGCTTAGAAATAAATACATCTGTAGACAACTAATAAATAGTAAAAATTTGTACTGGGCTTCAAATTAAGTTTTTTTTTTGTTTGTTTGGGTTTTTTTTGGTACTGGGGATCGAACTTGGGACCTTGTTCTTGTGAGGCAGTGGCACCACTGAGCTAAATCCCTGGCCCTCAAATTAAGTTTTTGAGATAGTCATTACACAATCACAAAGATGAAGACCTAATCGCCTGAAAAATTTAGATGTCATTTGCCCAATAGTTAACCCAAGTAGAGTGAAATCATTGGCACAACTCATTCTACTTTTAACAATGATAAATTAGATAACTCTTCCTCAGAAGACAACAAGAAAGACTGGGTAATTTTTAAAAAATCTAATTAATTTATGAGAAAACCAGGACTATAGGGACCAAAATTTTGCAAAGAAAGAAAATGTGCTGAAGTAAGTCTTTCCCTTTGAGACATATGACAATAAATTGAAGGGAATTCATGAAGAAAGGCTAAGAAGTTGGGGCAAAGCATAAGGTAAGGTTTGAGAGGTTTCTTTTTTTAAAATTCTGGAATAATATTACATCCAAAATAGCAGCAAATATATCCAATGGAAGCGAAGCCCAGAGATTTAAAGCAGACATTTGATAATATTATATTCCTTGAATGGCCTACTACTTCCAGGCAGTTAACAAGTTCAGAAGCTGTCTTCTGAGCATAAAACAGTGGATTCTAAGTGGTGAAAAAAGGATCAGAACTTTAGACAGTCACACTAAAATGAAAGGATTAGAATTGTGGACCCCTAAGAAAGAGCCCCAGTAATACTCTAGGAATTTATTTGGGATGATTAAAAACAACACCCTAGTTGTAACACCAGCCTGAAAGGAAATAAACCCCAACAAAAATTGGTCCCAGCTACAAATCCTCTCACTATCCAAATAGATTAAAATGGTCTCCCCCTGCATTCTAAATTCTGGAAAGAAGAAACACCAAATCTCCTCTGGAGGACCATCCTTTCCAACATAGCTGAGATTACTTCTACAGTGTTTCATACATATTGTCCATCATTCAATAGTAAATGAACAAGCAGAGAAGTAACAGAACTAAATGAATGAAAACTGGGCAGAATGCACAATAAAATCAACCCCATCCCAGGCATTTTGATTATTAAAGAGTGACTTTGAAAATAACTATAATATGTTCAAGATCAGATGATGAGTCAGGAACTTTAGCTGACATAGCAACTTAGGAACGAGGAAAGCAAAATTTAATAAATTAAAAATTCAAGAATTAAAATGAAGAACTTGAGAGATGTGCTATAATCAGCAGAATAAACCCAAACAAGTGTAGTTTGGAAAACTTGAGGATAGAAAAGTGGGAAATAATCACAATGAAACAAGGAAAAACAATTTTAGTGATACAAAAGCATTAAATATATGAAATGTAATGAAAATGTGTAATGTGTATACTTGAATTGCAGGGAAAAAAGAGAATGGTATAAGAAAAATATTTGAGGAGATAATTGAAAATAATTTAAAAAAGTGAATGAAAAAGTAAACTTAATAAATGAGTGTCATAAACTCAAGTAAAATTAGTAACTCACAAGGCATATTATAGTACAGTTGCTAAAAACAAAAGTCAAAGTGAAAAAATTCACAAGCAATTAGAAAAAGGAGCAAATTAAACTCAGAAAAGGTGGAAATGAAAAATGAGAATGTACAAATAATTGCTGAAAAACTTTAGTCAAAACATTTAGTCAAAATTCGTTCTTTGAAAAGACTAAAAAATTTGGCAACAATAATCAAGTGAAAAATGAAAAATATACAACTTACAAATACATATCTAAAATAATTTTAAAAGTATGGCATAAAAAGATATTTGAAATTCTTTATATATTCTAGATAGTAGTCCTTTGTCTGAGGTACAGCTGCTAAAATTTTTTTCCCATATTGTAGGTTATCTCTTAGCTCTGTTAGTGATTTCTCTTGCAGTGCAGAAGCTTTTTAATAAGATAAGATCCCAGTTGTTGATTCTTTCTGCTAGTTCCCATGCTACGGAGGTTTTGTTCATGAAGTCTTCTCCTATGCCAATGTCTTCAAGGGTTCTACCTAACTTACCTTCCAGCAAATTTAGTGTTTCTGCCTTAATAATTATATCTTTAATCCACTTCGATCTTAGTTTAGTGCATGGTGATAGATATGGGTCTAGTTTTAATCTTTGGCAGGTTGAAATCCAGTTTTACCTACACCTTTTATTAAATAGGCTGTCTTTCCTCCAGTGAGGGTGGTTGGCTCCTTTGTCAAAGATGAGATGGCTGAGTATGTCTGGAGTTGTTTCTGCATCTTCTAATCTATTCCACTGATCCTCTGGTCTGTTCTTTTGCCAGTACCATGCTGATTTTATCACAGTAGGTTTGTTGGGGATTGTGATACCCCCAGCCATGTCTCTGTTTCTTAGAATTGCTTTACCTATTCTAGGTCTCTTATGGTTCCAAATGAGTTTTTGGATTGTTTTCTCTAGTTCTGTGAAGTATATTGTTGGAATTTCAATCAGCATTTCATTGAATCTATATAGTAGTTTTGAAAGTATGGCCATTTTCACTATATTGGTTCTTCCTACCCAAGAGCAAGGGATGTCTTTCCATTTTCTTGTATCCTCTTCTATCTCTTTTTTCAGAGTGCTGTAGTTTTCAGTGTAGAGGTCTTTTGCTTCCTTTGTTAGATTGATTCCTAGATATTTCATTTTTTGGATGCTATTGTAAAAAGAGTTGCTTCCCTAATTTCTCTCTCAGTGAGTCTGCAGATCCCCCAAATTCAAAGACCCAATTCAAAAATGGACATCTGAAGTGAACAGACATTTCTCAGACAAAGAAGTAAAAACAGCAAACAAATATATGAAAAAGTGTTCAACATCACTGGTCATTGGAGAGATGCAGATGAAAACAACACTGAGATTCCACCTGACCCCAGAAAGAATGGTTGCTATCAAGAAATCAACCAATAACAAATGCTGGCTGGGGTGTTGGGAGAAAGGAACCCTTCTCCATTGCTGGTGAGAGTGTAGACTGGGGCAACCACTGTGGAAATCAGTATGGAGACACCTCAAAGAACTATGACTAGAGGTCCCATTTGACCCAGCTATTCCCCTGCTGGGTATCTTCCCAATAGAATTAAAAGAATCATACCACAGCGATATATGTGCAATAATGTTCATAGCAGCACAGTTTGTAATAACTAAAGCTTGTAAGCAGCCCAAGTGCCCATTAACTGGAAACTGGATAAAGAAGATGTGGTTTTTTTAATAAAATGGAGTACTACTCAGCCATAAAGAATGAAATACTAGAGTCATTTATAGCTAAATGGATGCATATCGAGGCCATACTCTTAAGTGAAATAAATAGGACACACGTGTAAATACCGAATAGTTTCTCTAGTGTGAGAAACTGATAGTGTAAACAAGGGTTAAAATGATTAAAATGAATAATTGATAATTTGAAATAGGAAAAAGTTGTAAAGATGAAGGGATGAAAGGAGGGGAAGGGGAAAGGAAAGGAAGGAAAGGAAAAACTATGAGAAAAGAAAAAAAAAGGAAATGAAGTCTATGTAAATAGGGAAGGGTGGAGGGGGTGAAGGGTCCACAGGTAATGGGGAAAAAATAAGAACCAAGATACATCATGTACAGGTACAAACACCCAATGATAAATGTAAATGAATTGCATACCTAAAATGTACCAATAAAAGAACTTAAAAGGATATTTGAAAGATGTGATTGGTAATAAATTTGAAAATTTTGATAAAATCAGCAAGTTCTTAGAGAAATACAATAAAATGAAACTTGAAAGAAATACCAAGCCAGAAAAATAATTTTTATTTATTATTTCATTGGAATTTTATTCAAAATTTTCCCATAAATGCACATACGTGCACACACGACACAGACACACCATTGGTAAACTAAGTTTACTGCGAGAACTTTAGAAAAAACATATACCTGTGTTCCACAAATTTTCTTTATCCAGAAAAAAAATGTAATGCTAACATTTGGGAAGGATTTCATAAAAAAGAAAAACATGTAATTCAATTTATAAATAGCATTGCAAAATTTTAAGTAACTATTGGTATAATTTATACTGAAATATATAAAGTATAATGCATCATGATAAAAATAAATTTAGCAGCAATGCAAAATTAGTTATTACTGTAGTAAGAAGAAAATGTGAAATCTACCTTGAACATAAAATTTAATACTATTAACTATAAATACAACACCCTAGTGGTGATTGCTAGAATTTACTCATCTTGTATTACTAAAAGGTTTTCATCTATTGAACAGTAACTCCCCATTTCCCTTACCACTCTCCTAGCCCTTTCTATTTTCTGCTTATACGAATTTGACAATTTTAGATAGCTCGTCTGAGTGGAACCATCCAGTCTTTTTTCTTACCTTATTTCACTTGGCATAATATTCTCAAGATTCATCCTTTTGGACAGTATGATATAGCCATTAAAGAAACAGTATAGAGTTTTCTCAAAATATTAAAAATATAATTACTATATTGATATGTAATTCACTCAGAATCTTTTATTTAATAAAACCTGTTTTTCCACCTCTTTGTAGTAGTGCCTTTCTCAGAAACCAAGTTTTTATATACATGTAAAATTTAGTTCCATTGCTTCATTTATCTAGCTCTATAAATTACACAAAATTATAACTTTATATTAAGTTTTGCTATCCAATAGTATATTTCTTCAACTTTGTTATTCTTTATCAAAATCATCTTGGCTCTTCTTGTCCTTCCATATCTCCGTGTACATTTTAGAATCCATTTACAAATACCTTCCACTCCTCACTCTGCACAAGAAAAACTCAGCGGAATGAATTCCAGGATGCGACATGGAAAAGTAGATCCATATCATGACGGTAAGTTTTTTTTATTACTGTTTTATAGTTTGACATCTAGTCTTAAATCTAAAGTACAGAGGTGATTATTGGTAGAAAAATGAAGAACTTTGAGAAAACTGATTAATACAGCAGCAAAACTCTTTCCAGGATAAGTAGATTTAAAAAATGTATGCAAATTATAAATTATTTGTATAGCATAATAGTAACGCAGTAGTATTAGAAAACTGAGAGGCACTATAATGTAAAATGGACATAATCTAGAATAAATTGATTAACAAATATGTAATAAGTACCTATTATATATGAAGCACTGAAACAGATACAAAAGATACAGCGGTAAACTAAACAGAGAAGGTACTGTGTTTAGTTTTGAAGTTTTTGCAGTCAGGCAGGTAACAAATCATTACTTGGTAGAACTTTAGAGGTAATATATCATCCAATAAGAGTGTTTTGCATGTTATAAGTAATAGAGGCAGGAAGTCAAGTAATGTAGATATTTAAGGAATGTGTGGAGCACAAAGTATCCTTTTAGGAATTTGATGTAAGGAAGAGGCAAAGAGGGAAGAGAATGATAATGTGGGTGATGATGGAGTGGTAAGGTGGTGACAAAAATCAGAGAAAGGCAAAAGCTTCACGAGGAACATACAGTACAGTATAGGCAAAAGTACCACATCCAACAGAACACAGGCCTGAAAACTGTGGTTAAGATCTGGCAACCTCATTGGAGATTTGATGGAGTGGTGAGGCAGAAATTTAAAAGTTTTTCAAAACAGTTAAGCTTCTTAAGTGGCAAAGAAAATTAGGCTGACTTAGAAGAAGCTGAAATACTGAAAGAGGTGGAGAAATCATAAAATAAGACCATGCAAAGGAGTAAGGGAATAGCATGTGGAGGAACAATGAAAATAAGATGTGTAAAGAGTGCTTATTTAGAGAGAGGAATACTAGATTTAAGATTTCTAGGCAAAGGGGAAGGGGAAGTGGGAGGGGTAGGGGAAAGGAAAGAAGGAAAAGGAAAAATTGTGAGAAATGGAAAAAAAGGAAACAAAGTTTTATAAATAGGGAAGGGTGGAGGGGGTGAAGGGAGGGCAGGAAATGGGGAAGAAATAATAACCAAGATACATCATGTAAAGGTACAAATTCCCAATAATAAATGCAAATATATTGTATACCTAAAATGTACCAATAAAAGAATTTAAGGGAAAAAAATGATTTCTGGGGGATAGAAGAACTGAGGATGTGGCATTAGGTATGTGCTAGCATAGATCTTGCATTTATTTTCCTTATCCATCACACAGCATATTCTTTTCAATCAGTTTTCACTTTAGAAAATTGATTTCAAGTACTGATATATTGTCATAGTAAATTACAAGAGAGAAATTTTATTGCTAGAAGTTCTGGAAAGAAAGTAGATAACATTTTAATAATATGTTGTTTGTTATTCTTGTTACTTGTGGTTTATTTCAACCTAATATGATACTCATCTGAAGGACAAAATGTTCTTGCATAACCAAGACCTTAATCCACTTGTCTCTTCTCTTAACTAGAAAAGCACTCATACCATCTATCCTCCAGAGCATGTAGGCTTTACACACAGTCACACTTATACACACATCAATATACATGTTAAGACATGGTACACACATATATCTTCACACTCACATACACAGACACATATACAGTGATCCCTCGGTTCATGGATTTAATTTGTTCTGTGATTTCAGAAAAGATGGCCACGTTTGTGTTTGTGTGGAAAAGATGGCTGTAGTCATGTTTGTCACTCAATGTAGAGTTTATAAACAAAAACAAAGTTTTTCTAAACACTTCTGTTTGTTAATCAAATTGTTTGCAAACAAGCATTCATGAACAAAGGTACACTGTATTTTTAAACATGTAAAACAGAACCTGCTATTTTCAGTGTAAGTTTCAGTTCATGTGAAACATTATTCTTTGGAAAGGAGATTTTGGACTTTCTGTTTTAATCATGGGGAATGCAACACAATTATTTTATTTGTATTATATCACTTCTCTTTCTGAACCTAGTTTCCTTTATATTTTATTTATTTTCAACATTTAATTGATAAAAAATTATTTATGTTTATGGTATACATGATGTTTTGATATAATACATTGTGTAGCAGTTATTACAATCAAATTATTTAACACATGTATTGCCTGCTATACTAGATTTACCAAACTTGTTCATCTTACAGCCTAGAGTTTTGTACCAAAATCTCATTTCCGTAACTCCCAGCCCCTAGTAACCACCATAATACTCTCTGTTTTCATAAATTTGACTTTTAAAAATTCCATCTACCATGTTACATAATGCAGTATTTGCCTTTCTGTGTCTAACTTATTTCACTTAGAATCATGAAAGGAGAGAATAGAATTTCTTTGTTCCAAAGTTTTGGGACAGTATAGAGATCCACAGCTGTAATATTATCGACAATGAGAAGTGCAAGATTTAAGTCACAGTTCAAAGCAGAGAAGTCAACAAATAAAATATTCAACCTTCTGGGCTCGGGATTTAGCTCAGTGGTGCTGCCGCCTGCCTCTTAAACATAAGGTCCTCAGTTTGATCCCCAGTAAAAAAAAAAGAAAAGAAAATTCAACCTTCTGAATGTGAATTGAAGAGTTCACTCATTCTGCTTTGGACCCATATCTAGTTATTAAATTCAGCCCAGGGAAGTCTAGTGAGTTAGGAATAATTTATTTTTAAGGAGTGGACTCATTTTTTTCCTAGTTTTACCAAATTCATTTCATTATGAATATGTTTGATATGAAAAATCACTTTTGCACTTTTTGTTATTACCACTAACTATATGAAAGCACTGGCTGTTCTTGCCCAAATGACCTGTTAGAGCTAAAGTCATGTTTTAGAGGCAAAAAGGCAGAAAAATCTTGTAAGGATAGTGTATTTTATCTTCAATAGAAAACATGAACCCAGATTATAAGAGAAGGAGGGTAGTGCCAAATGGTTCATAATTTAATGTTAATCTTGATTTCTAACCATGGGAGGCCACTCTAGTTTGAAAAAAAATATACAGTATAATTACCAAGTACTTATGTGCTCCAAATTATGGAACTGTGTTTGGAAGAAGCAGATGTGAGAGAAAGAGAAAGCCCTGTAGAGAAGCACTAAGAACAGTTAAAGAAACAAGGGAGGAAGGAACACATTGTTTATAGGCAGGATCAGAAATATGTCACAATACAGTGGGGTGTCAGTCTGTTATATTTGGGTATAGGAGGAGATATGGAGAGTCACTGACTTCTGCTGAATTTAGATAATTGAACATTTTCTCCTTGAAAATCTCTCATCTGATAGCTCTGTGCCATCAGACTTGGCATATCTCTTGAAACCTTCCTTGTTGTTTATTCTTTGGGTGAAACTTCCTCCATTCACACAGACCTTAGATATGAATGTATTCCAGTGTCTTGTCTTTAGAACTTTCCTCTGAACTTTTAAACAATCTCTCATTTGGATCTTATTGTATGACTCTACCATTATTTTTCTAATTGCTCAAATTTAAATTGTGAGGGCAAGTCAGTGCCTTCCTTTCTAGAGATAAACCCAGAGTGATTCCATTGGCTCCCATGACCGTCACAGTGATGGCTTTATTTAGAACTTCTTTATCTCCTACACGGACTAGATATTGATAGTTTCCTTTGCTGTTATCAGTGAAATTTCTAAAACCCAAATCTAATAATATATCTGGCTGAAACAGGCTTTAAAGACAAGAAAAGACTTCAACTGAGTTTTGATGTATCTCTAAGCTTTATTTATCATATCAGTCACATTAAGGAGATTTCATGGCATGTACATGTGATGCCAGCAATTTCATATTACCTATTTCCTCCATAATAATTCACTATCTCTCCAAAGGCTGTCATTCATTTGTTATTATTTTCCAGATGGATCTATCTAAATGACTTAAACTTATCACATAATTCTTTATCCCCTTCTGTCTGAACTTTTTCATCAGACTTATTCTTCTACATCTTTCATATACACAGTAAAATAAAGATCTTGATATATAATAGATATTCTATGAACATTTGTTGAATTAGCAAAAACAAAAAATTCAAAGTCCAATATGACTTCGTAGAAGGTTAAACAAGGGTGGATGGATTGAATATGGAAATGCAGAAAAGAGGCTGAAGATTTAGCCCAGTGGTGCCTCCGCCTGCCTCCCAAGCCCAAGGACCCAAGTTCGATCCCTGGTATTAAAAAAAAAAAGGAGGAAATGCAGAAGAAATGATTGTCTATAATTGAAGATCTGGGCATCTTAACATGTAAGAGAATCACGCACAGTGTTTGGAAAGTTAGATTATTTTGATGCTAGAAATAAAAGGTCTAGTTTCACAAACTCTTGAATAAAGTCTCTCTGGTTAATTATAACTAAGAATTCAGCAACAGAAATCATTAAGAAGTTACCAGCACTGAAATAACACTTAATTTAATGTCTTGGGTTTTATTATAGCACTCGTATAAAATTTCGACTAAGTCAGCATTTTATTTCCCTAATTGATTGATTTTATAACTGTGATCCACAGGAGCCCTACTCCCAGCTCTTCCAGAGGGTTGAATGAACTATAAAATTCTCTAAAGAATCTTATTCATTTACCCTATAATGCATTATTTATACTCTAAATGTTTGTTATATAATTGTTACCTATTATATGCCTATGCCATCATCAAAATCAATGAAAAATAAGATATTCTTTATCTATCCCTGGGTGGATTAACTAATGGTCAACTTGGAACATCCAGCTCCACTAAATCAGCATAGTTTGGACATGGAAGATCCACTTGAGGATCTTTTATGTTGCCAACAGCATAAAAAGAACACTGGAGGGTAAGATCATGGGCTGTTGATTTTTTAGGAGAAGCTTGCTGTGGTTGGTTTTCCTGATGTGAACTTGGCTGTTCTTGTCAGAGGAGGAGCTCAAGTCCTCTTAGTCGCAGAGAATGAATGCTGTCTCTTCAAGGAAGCTCTGATCTTTACCATGAGTATCACTTCCTGGCTCTAGTGTAGATCCCTCAGCCTGGTGGGGCAAATCCTTCACCCCACTGGTGCAGGTGTTCTGGCTTCTACCACTGGTCTTTGGGACTTCCAGGTGCAGATCCTTGATACAGACAAGCATGAGACATTGCCTTGGGCTCTAGGCCTCTAGCTGGACTCATGGAGAAGATTGCCCCAGACTTTAGGCCTTCAACTAGACTTGCATGGAACATTGCTGTAGGATCTAGACCCTTGGCTGGATTATTTGGGTCTTTAGTGTGTGGTTAGATCTCTTACACTCCTCTGTATTTGACTTTTTGGGTGACTATTATAAAATAATCCTGTAAATTATGTGTCCTATATTAAATCTATCTCCCTTGCAAATCCGGACTACAACAATCTCTACCCCCAACTCCCCACTTGAATGTTTTTAGGAGAAAAGGATTGTGTCTCCATTGTGTTTATATCCTAGTTCTTTAAAAACAGTAAACACTGAATAAATATTTGTTAAATTAATGATAACTTCAATAGTTAAATGCTATGATTTATATATGGACAGATTGTTATAGGAAGTATATAAAGAATAACATTTATTGTGTAGCACAGTGTATTTCAGAAAGTGGATATTCAATTTTGTTGGTAAATTTTGAAATGAATAAGTGAATCCC
This sequence comes from Heterocephalus glaber, assembly GCF_000247695.1. The sequence goes on along the minus strand of NW_004624845.1, from coordinate 1,442,470 downwards.
TCATCAAATACTGCATTATTTTCAAGATGCTGAATAATAATTTTCAGATGAAAATTATAGTCTTGATAAGTTAGTGTATCATCAAAACATGAAGTTAATTCATTCATTTAATTCATACCTATTTATTTAGCACATACTGTATGCCAAGCACTGCACTTAATGCTTGTGGTAAAATGATGACCAAGACATGATCATTTTGTTGAAATAACTTAGTAATTACCTATCCAAACATAAAATTTTGTGTTTGAGAAATAAAAATAATCTTTTCTGATTACCTAACTACTTAAAAAATACTTGAAAATTTGAAGTATAGTTAAAGAAAAGGAATGGTAAGTTATTTTATACATTAATTAGTAAGTCTTTTAATTCTTTTTTTGTCATGTAACCCACATTTTAACATTTTTTATTTATTTTAAAGTTGCCTGAAGTTAATTAATTGTGTGCATTTTTGTGACTCTAAGGTATATATACAATGTGTGGTACAATTGTATCTTCGCAGCATTATGTATAAGTCTTGACTTTAAATATAGTGGATAGCATTTTTTACTCACCACTCACTGTTGTCCTCACCTATAGTAAATACATGTTGTACCCCTAGAGAGCCCTGAGAGGTCTTAGCTAATCAGGGTAATTTCTCTCTTGGCCACAATTTTTGGTTTGGCTAGTGAAGTAATATATGTAACACATACAATTTCTCTTAACCTAGTCAGAACCTTTGCTGAGAATTATAGGACACAGATATTCTCTTTGTCTTTCTTGGATAATACTGTGTGAGGATGTAAGACTGGAGATGGAAACAGCAATTCTTCCATAAGGGAGAACTCAGCCTGAAAATAAAGCTGAGATATGGACAGTCACAAAGAAATGAGAGTCTGAATACTGGCCACATCACTCCTAAAACCTGGACACTTCAGTCTTTTTAATATTTAGCCAGTCTACATTGGGTTATCTATTTTTTGTGTCAATGGTAAATATACTAAATGTTACAATAGGTGTTAAGCTTAGATGTAGCCATTAATTAATAAAGCTGTACCTCTGGATTTGGTATATTAACTTTTAATTACACAGAGACTTTTGTTTTATCGAATACTAGAAGTTGGAAAAATTTTAGTTTAATGTTTCATCATCATTATACACAAAATATGTTAACTACTTTCAGATAAATCAGTTATGAACAACTGTCTTATACTAGGCTATTTTAAGAATGTTAGAACTGACAGTATTAATAATGAACTTGTGATCCTTTTTTTTTTTTGCTACGGGGGATTGAACTCAGGACCTTGCGCTTGCAAGGCAGGCACCAGAACCACTGAGCTAAATCCCCAGCCCCTTGTGATCCTTAACAAGTTAAAAATTATAATTCACAAAAGAATGTGAATTTAAAGTTATAAAAATGATGAGTTTTAATTGATTTAGTTCACTCTGAATTTCTTCTGACTTTCGTATTATATGAACCACACAATCCAAATTGTTCCTTCAGTCTGCTATCAGTATAAGTATTCAACCACTTTAACATAGTTTAACTCATTCTTTTGCCTCTATAATTTTTCCATTCATTCATTCATTCATTGATTCACTGAACAGACATTTACTTAACATTTCCTTTATGCCAGGCATTAAACTTAGGTATGAAACACCCAAGAGAACAACAGCAAAAATATATTTGATGCCATATGCATGAAAAAGCAATACTATCAAGATCACATAATAAACTTTAACTACAAGTTAAGTGAAACATGGGGAAACAGTATAATAAAGAAATATCAGAAACTGATTTGATTTAGTCATGGGCCATTAAAAATTCTGTGAAAAAATGAACATTTAATCTGACCCCCAATGATGAACGGCAGCTAATGAGGTAAGGAATTATGCTAATAATATTTAGAAAATAAATCAGTATTCCAAAAAGAAGAAATAGCCTATTCAATTTCTAAAATGGTAAGAATCAGAATTCATTTAAAGAAGAGGAAAAAGGCCAGGATGGAAAATGGATGAGATAGTGGCACAACAAGCCAAAGCCCAGATCATGAAACTCAAATGCCACTTTAGGAATTCTAGTCTTTATGAACAATGAGTCGCTGAAGACTTTGAAGGAGGGAGTGACAGGGTCAGATTTGTAGAATGAAGAAAATTGAGAGATACTAAGGAATGGAACTATGGAATTTTCAAACTTAGTGAGAAGTTCTTCTGTTTTTATTATTTGTAGTGTCCTTTTTTGAAAAATCTACTCTTATGGCAATTGCTAACTACTTCTTAAATGATACAAATTGAAGTCACCAAATCTACTATCACATATTTCTCTGCAAAAAAATATCTAGCATTCACATAGCAAGGCAAAATTACCAGTGTCCGTAGGCTGGTAACAATTAATTTAAAATTTGTGAATACTGTTTCATTTCAATCCATTAATCTAACTTAAGTAAACTGAGAGTCAGAACATGAAATTAATAACTTACTTCCCCATAAATCTAAACTTGTCAATGGAGTTACCCAGAGGTTGGCTGAGTTAAGGAGAATGAGACTACAAGATGCCAAGCAGGATCATGCGATTTTCTTGGGAATATAACACAAAAAGTCAAACAACAGCCTAGTCTTGGAGAAGAATGATTTTAGTAAAAATAACAAACTTACAATTCAAATTTTAAAAAGTAAATATTAACTATAATCACATGTTGCATTGGATATAATCATGCGTATCAGATATATGTGGAAGAGTGAGCTACCTAACTACATGGCTATATGGGAGCCATCGCCAATGTATCAGTCATCCAATAACTGAAACATGTTTGTGGCTCAGTTTTTAAAAATCCCAGGTATCTTTCAAGAATATCTTTTGGTATCAGTTACTGCCTGGCACCCATCTTCCCCTCCCTCTCAATAATAGATTATTTTTTCATAATTCTGCTTGTGATGCTTTTGGTATATGACTGTCAGTGCAGTTCTCTCTGATTACAATTGGACAGGGAATATTCAGGTGTTTATCTGTGTATACTACCACTAGTTTGTGATCTCCATGAATTAAAGAACTGTATTTTTCCTTTTTTCCTCGATTCTTTGGTTTCTTCTTCCTTTCTTTATCTTTTACTTTAGTCAATTTTTATTCTTTGAATTTTCTACAATGTCTGATTAATTATAGCTGCTCAGTAGTTTACTGGTATTTAAATTGAATAGTGTTAAATTTCCTGACACTCCAGGCAATTATTTATTTTGAGTGTTTTCAGTGATGTAAAATTCATCTCTTCCTTACATGGTTAATTTCCTAACTCATAAAGAAAAACAAGATACTTCCTTTCCAACACATATCAGCATTGTTATTAATAAATTCTATCATACTTTCAAGGCACTCTTCTAACAATTACTGACAATGAGTCATAGTTAATAATGCCACAACAGGTAGGTCTCAGGGGATCATTGTCCCCACAAGGCAGTACATTAATTTCACACTGTGGTTCATTAATGGCATTGTCCATGTCCCTAGTGAGCTATAGGTGTTTTTGAATCCCTGTTGTTTCCTGATTACTTTGCTTGTACTCAGTGCCTTCACCAAGAAGTAATTCCCACTATGTTGTCACCAGGGAAAACTGTGCTTAATGGCACATAATGTAAACTATGCACACAGTCACCTTCTATCATATTTACATTTTATTTTGTACTTTAAAAATTTTAATTTAATTTACTTAGTTTCCTCTATGCTAAAGCATACTAATGATTTCCTGGTTATGATCCTAAAAACTATGCATGGAATTATCAAATGAGTCTGCCAGTTGGCACTGTCGTCAAACTCACTAGTATTTAGACTATATTGAAAAGCTTATTTGAAAATCAGCTTACTGTATGAATTAATTTATAGTTAATATATAAAAACAACTTTCTGCTTCTTTGTAAGATTCAGCATTAAGTTTGAATATATGAAAAAAATCATTCAGCAGCTAAAAACTAACAAGGGTTTTTATATGTCAAACACTTGTCTAGGTACTGGGGATAATCCATTTCTTTTATAACAAGCAGCATCATGCAGTTTTCTTGAGAATATAACACATAAAGTCAACAACAATCTAGTCCTATAAAAGAATGATTTTAGTATATTAGATAATAGAAGTAGATAAAAGAAGCATTGGCATGGGACATTATTAAGAGAATGTGGTAGGAAAAAATAGAATAGATTAGATACACCTATATATTAAATTTAGGTAGCAATATAATATGCCGAAATAAAATAAAATGCTCAGGATTAGAGGAAAATGGTGGAGGGGGTTGTGGTACCACAGCTAGAATGGTAAGGAAAGGCATTCTGAGTTGGAAACATTTGAATTGAAACATGAAAAATGAGAAAGAATTGCTCCTATAGCATTCTGGGAAAAAATAATAAAGCTAAACCTTAGGGGGCCGGGGATTTAGCTCAGTGGTTCTGTCGCCTGCCTCACAAGTGCAAGGACCTGAGTTCCATCCCTGGTACCAAAAAAATAAAATAAAATAAAGCTAAACCTTGATAAACAAAAGAGAGAGTGGTAAGCGAAACATAGAACAGGAAGGAAAACCTAGTACAGATGACCAAAAGTGGAATTAGAGAGATTCATTCAAAACCTAATATATCAATACAAGGAAAGAACAATGATAACTTGGTATTAAGTGATAAAAATTTTGATGATACTAGTTAATTGCACTGGATATATATATTTTGAAAGTAAACACAATATAAACTTTTTGAATTGGATGTGAGGAGTTGCAAGTCAAGATGACTAAATGGCAAGCCCAAATATTTTATATGGTAGAAACATAATTGAAATGGTGGTGCCTGCTTTAGAGGTTATCTACAGTAATATGTTAAATTTAAGTTATCTACAGTAATATGTTAAATATAAGATGTTTATTAAACTTCCACTTTGCGATGTTGAAAAGACAGCAGAAGAGATGAGTTTGTATCTCAAGTGGAGAAGTTTGCCCGGGAGAAAAATTTCAGAATAAACATCAATAGGATGATCTTCAAATCCACAGGAAAAATGAGAACATGAAGCAAAGAGCCTAAGAGTACTATGCTTTTCCCAAAACTTGCCTCCTGTTTCAACTCCCCTATCTATCCTATTGCCCACCCTACATATCTCCACAAACCCTTCCTTGTCTGCTCAGCTGGAAGAGATCCTTCTGCAACTCCCTTCAAATCATTCCTTTCATATCTTGTGACATTCTCATGGCACTGACTCGATTTGCCTTTCCCTATATGTATTTTAAAGTTTTATTTTCTGTATAAGACTGCTCAGACAAGTGTCCTACCTTAGTGTTTCTGGAGTTTGTATTTATTTTGACTGAAATGGTGGAGGGGGTTGTGGTACCACAGCAAGAGTGGTATTCTGGAAAGAAATTCTATTTTTTTTCTCAGCCCCGGTACTACCCTCAATACTTCATCTTACCTACATTTATGTGGTGGAGCAACTCCTTCCCAAACCCCTCTTTATTCTCTTCCCAGAGCCCCAGTCTAAATTAGGGTCTGGCACAACTCTAAATTAATGTTCTCCCATGGTGGAAAAACCATTCAGAGAAGACCATTATTTAAAGATATGTGTTGATATTTATCTAGATATGACAGAAGAGAATGAATTATATGTATAGTGCATCTAAATATATCTCTATGCAGTTACCCTAGGAAAAACAGGAATGTTCAATTCAACATATGTGTATACATCTGTATGCTGCTTTATATTTACAAGAGCCCCTTCACCATTATTTTATTAGCCAGTAAGAATTCTGCTAGTTGACTGTTTGTTTGGGGGTTTTTTTGGTACTGGGGATTGAACTTGGGACCTTGCTCTTGCAAGGCAGGCAGTGAAACCACTGAGCTAAATCCTGGGCATGCTAGTTAACTATTAATATTACTATACTTTACATGAGAAAAATAAGAATTGAGATCCTTTAAATTTTTTTACTAAGGTTTTAAGATCAGGATCATAGGGACAGTCAAATCCAGAACTGTGTGTACAATTGCAGTCTTTCATTGTAATGCAGCTTTTTCAAAAGTCCCAGATATTTCATTTTAGTTTTTACTTCATTTTAACCTTTCCTTCTCCTTATTGCACATATTTGCATATACACTTATTTGCATACATACTAATTCACATCAAGGAATCAAATACTGGATGGCTTTGAAAACTCTTGTCTGAAGTGAAAAGGGTGGCATGACAAGTATAATTATAGCCCTATAAAAAGCAACTATAATGATCTCCTTTCAGTATTGGGCTTAAATAGTAAAGACACATTTTAAAAAGTTTTTTATTAGTACATATTGCCTTACATAATGATCATATTCATCATGGAGAATTAGTACCTATACATAATATATCTTAATTCATTTTTCCCTATTTCCCTCCACTCCTTCAACCCTTCATCCTCTCCCCATTTATAAAAGCATTGTTTCCATTTTTTCCTTCCATTCTCATTCTCTTTTAAATCCTTTTTCCTTCCTTTCCCTTTCCCTTTCCCCTTCCTTTGTTCCTCTTCCCATTTATATAAGTTCTACTTCCCAATGTCTATACTCCATTTTGCTCTTAATTTACCCTTAGAATTAGATTCTTGCACTTAGATAAATGTTCTGAGAGATCTAAATGGTGTATAAAGCTTAAATTTTAATTCCCAATGTTAAATGCCCTCATATTGTATACTTAAAATGTACCAATAAACTTAATGAAAAAAAATTTTTAATGTCTAGTTGTTAGATTTTTCGCTCTCAATTTTCTTTAATTTTAAATCATCTTATTTGCAGTACTGGGGTATATGAACACATGAGTGTTTAAAATTATGGTGCCAAATGGACAATGAAATCTTTTCTAATGTTCTAATGCCAGGGGGCCCTGACAAGAGCACAGAAAAATATGCTACTGATATCAGTACAAAAGTCTATAGCATTCATAAAATATTGACCAAAAGCATGACATATTTTATAAGATCTATTTGATTTTATAATTAAATATACCTTAGTGAGATACATAGAGAGATCTAGCTGGAAAGACTTTCATTTATCCTGAGGATATTTTTTCAGTCATGTAGAAAAGTTCCCAGGGAAACAAAATTATCTAAATATTTTATTCACTAATGTCAAAGGCATAAAAGAAGAGCATGATCCTTTGATCCTTATACTTCATTTGTTCACCAAGTGTGAAGATTATACTAATTTTAACTAAATATTTATTGAAGAATACTAAAAAAAAGAATTGTTTTATATTCAGTTAGTTTGGGGTTTGATTCCAGCTCCTTTTCTTATTAGAAGATTATACCTTGAACAATTAACTAAACTCCATGAGACATAGTTCATTATTGGCACAGTGTTTGTCAAAAACACCATCTACAAGCAGTTACTGTTGTAATTAATGTTAAAATACAAAAATTACCCATTCAAAGATACACTGAATGACAGCGTCACTATAAAGAAAAGAACAAAATAACATAGTGCTTCCAACATTTAGTACAGTGCCTGACATGTCATAGGCACTGGATAAACATTTATCGAATGAATTAATAGTAGAAGCTGCTAACTCTGATAATAAAGAGTATAAAATATTTCCCTCATGTGTAAAATCAAACCTCCTTCCTTATTTTATTTAAGATATTTCTATTCTGCACTAAGCATTGTCTTAGACTTTGGACATTGGGAATAAATGTTAAATTTTAATATGGTAAAACAGATCCTTGAATAGGAAATTTCCATATACTGTGATGAACTTGATATAAAAAAGAACAATATGACCAAACAGAAAGAGAACCCAGCCTAGTTTTGAGGAATTTAAGACTAGCAGAGAATTACTGTGGTATATGAGATGTGAAAAAGATCTAAGAACTGAGGTGATACAAGCATGTAAAAGGTGGAAAAGACAGTGTAAATACTAACTACAGCATGGTTAATTATGGGGCTATGTGGCTATAGTGTGAAGAGCTTGAGTACTGTAAATACAACTGATGACTCTTCATTTTGTCATGCACTAACTTCTCCTGCTGATCCTGCAAGTCCCCAGGCACTATTGCTTTTGTGCTCATATGGATTCAGCATTAGCAGATCACTTTCTGATCTTCAGCTCTGTTTTACTTCACCTGCTCAGCATTTAGGTCATGTCTGTGACTGTTGGTATCTGCCTTCAGTTCATACCCTTTTCTGTCTTCCTTCCTGTGTACCGTTCCTGGCATGGAGACAGAGGCTATGGAGCACAGTGATACAAACAACTCACAGACATCACCTAAGACTAAGCTGGGGAAGTATAGATTTCTGATGCCCTTATTCTGGAGAAATATATTTTTGTTTTGTTGTTTACTAAGGGGGCACACTAGAAGTTGCCTCTTTATGCAGACATACTGGGGAATCAAAATAAACTGTCCTTCAGGAGTTTGTTATTCAGCTGGGTAAATACCATGAGAACAAATGCATAACACAGCAAGGCAGGTGCTGATAAGAAATCTGCAAAGGCCCAGTAACAGAGATCGATCTTATCTGGTAGTCAGTTTATTAATGCAGATTCTAAGAATACAATTTACCATGTAGAGCACAAATATATACACACACACACATACACACATCAGGCACTGCAGTGTTATTTTTCTGCTGTATTTATGATCAAGTCAAATATATTATAGAAATGGTTTTGCAATATGAGAAGTTTTCTTGACCATATATTTTAGATCTGTTTCTCAGAATATTTGATTCTAATGTATTTGCTCATCATTATGGGAAATCATTTTATAAACTTTGAACAAAGAAAGACATGATGCAATTAAATAGATTTATTCATTAAATAGAATATCTGAAATTCTTTGATGACACTTTTATTCATGATGCTTTATCTTTTTAAAATTTGAATTCTGGAAGGAACTATCGTGTATTTAAAAACATAGGTTTGAATTTATGAAAATTGGCATTAACAGGAAAATAAATTCAGAAAGAGTTTGATATTGTCTGTTTTAGATTTGATATCATCCTAGATGATGAAGCAACTGAAATGAATGACATAGTTCCTGCCCTCAAGGAACCATCACTGTGTCACAGACAGAATCAAGGGATGCTCTGCTGTGCTATGGTATACCAGGCTGGGGTTGGAAATGAGAAGGACCATAGATGGTTTCTGAGCCAGATGTACAAGCTGAACAGAGCCTTGAAAATGTATTTTGTAATCACTGAATACACATTTAGTTTTCTTTTCTTTCTTTCTTTTTTTTTTTTTTTTTTTGGTACCAGGGATGAAACTTGGGACCAACACATTTAGTTTTGATATTACACCTTTATTTATCTTCTTGTTCAGTGGTTTGGTTTAGCCTTACAGATAGAACCTCCAAATGTGGAGTTGGAAGAGAATCTATTTAAAGCCAGCCTATATACTACCAGATTCCTTAACCAGATATGTGAAGGTCATAGAGGACAGAGGACTCTCACTCACCATTTTAATGTTTCTTTCAATAAATTGTCACTGATGCTTGAAGAGAAGGTAAATGCTACTCTGTAGTGCTTCATCTGCAGGGCGTGGGAGGACAAAGGCAGGATGACAAGAGCAGTGTAAAAGGTGGTGAAGGAGAAGACAGAATTCTCATAAAGTTTAATGAGGGAATGAGTGAAGTAACTCAAGTATTAACTTGATTTAAATTGTTTAATAATGGAGAAAGGATGGCATTTCCTTATGTTTTAATTATTATCCCTGTCCACATATCCTTTTTACATATTCTTTAGAATAATGTGTAGATTGTCCTAATTCCTGTGTTTGGCATTTCAAAAAAAAATAATTACTTTTCTCAGAAGCAAGGCCTGAGAGTGACCTCTTATTATAAGTAAAAACAAACAAACAGCACAGAGGAGCAGAGGAGCCAAGCTGAGTGGGCCACTGGTAATACTACCCTTTGGAAACAGAGGAGCAAGGAGTGGAGCCTCGCAGGTGCCAGTGCCCCCACCCCCCAGCCTCTGGGTGCTGGGCTATGCTGGTACTTGGATCCACATGCAGAGGTGCAGCGGGTCATAAAGGCCATTGTTCTGAGCTCCAGAAGATAGAGCAGAAGTGAACAACAGAAAGAGGGCCTCTCTCAGGCTCCTTGATGAAAATTGAAGCCCACTGGAAAAGTGAAGAAAATCTCTGCAATAAAGGCACACTGGACCACCATAGTTCATAAGTTGGAGGGATCACCACCTCCCATCGAAACCTGGACTATCTTCAAGGGAAGGGCAGCTGCAACCTGCAGTAGAACCTTGCACGGTTCAACCCAGCAGGAGGTCAGGGAGCTCAACTTAGGCTTTGCAGCCAGAAATAAGCCTGAATCTCAGGGGACAGCTTTTGGCTTGCTGAGACTAATTGACTTGGATCTGCACACTGCTGCTCATGCTGTCCATTGTGACAACAGAGACATAACAATGAAGGAAGCTCTTATTTTTATATTTTGTTTTCGAAGTTATTTTTTCTTATTTTTAATAATTTTTTAATTATTTTTTTCTCTTCAAATTTTTTCTTTTTCTTTTTCTTTTTCTTTTCTTTCTGTCATTCTCTTGCTCCCTTGCTCTATCTCTCCCACTTTGTTCTTCATCTCTCTCTCTTTTTGTTCCTGTTCCTGTCCTTATTTGGATTTCTTTTTTCTTTCTTTTCTTTTTCTTCTCTTTTTCCTTCTCTCAATTGTCATTAGTTTTAAAGGAACGTGAATACAGTTTCTAGCCTTCCTACTGCTTTTAGATTGTTTTGTTCTTGTGTTTGTTTTTTCATTCTGACTTCTTTTGTCTTCCACAGCTTGCTAGAATTTGTGTGATCTTCCTGTGTCCTCTGGCTTCCCTTCTAACCTTTCTCTATTCTTCTACCTATCTATCCCTTTCTCCCCAACTCCTAAATCCCCATCCTGAAGGGTAAAGTTGCTATATTGAAGAGTTTATTCACTATAAACATATTTTGGGCTGGTCCTCAATTTTGATTTAATTCACGTGGTTAAAGGTGATAGATTAATATCTACCACAAATTGTCATTTTCTAAACTGTGCTTGATGCTATTGTTGTTGCTGATTGTATCACCTGGGCTAATGTTTTGTGATTGATCTAATCAGTTGTCCTTCCTGGTATACTGAAAATGAGACAGCCTCAGAGCCATTAGAGACTCAAAACCTAAAGACCAGTTATATCTGGAAGACACCTCTGAGAAGCAATCATTCCATAAGGGTTCTAATTACAAGCAGCAAACATACTTACAATAAGCAATATTGAAGTATCAACCCAGGAATTAAACCAAAAACAGTAAAAACAACAAAAATAGAAATGAGAAGATACCTAAGCAAGGAGCAAACCCAGACTTCCAGCTCACCAAAGGCAAATTCTGGGGGGAAATGAGGTGGAAAAATGTGATAATTAACCACCTGGACACCCTGAGCTGATAGCACAGGAAGTAACAAAACAGATGAATGAGGCTGTAGAAAAATTCAAAACAGAAAAAATTTCCCCGATAATTACAGAGATGGTAAGCAGAATGAAAGACATGATTAGAGACTCTAGAACAGAAACATAAAAAAATAGATGAGCTCAGAACCATGTTGGAAGACTTGAATGCCCAGCATAGAAAGGAAATAGAAACCATAATTTCCCAACATAGGGAAGAAATAGAATCCATGAAACAGATTCAAACAGATATCCAGGAGATTAAAAACTCAACTGAAAGCATTTGCAGCAGAATGAGCCAATGTGAAGACAGAATATCAGATATAGAAGACAGGATGGTGGTCAGTGGTCATGAAAAGAGAGATCTCTGAAAAATATTAAGGAAACATGAGAAATCAATCCAGCATCTCCTAACTGAATGGAAGAATAATATAAGAATAGTATAATAGAAGAATAATATAAGACTGATAGGAGTCCAAAGAAAAGCAGGAAAAAGTACAAATGACATAAAAAAACTGTTCACAGAATTAATGACAGAAAACTTCCCAAATGAAGTGAAAGAATTTGACATATAGATAAGTACGGCATATAAGACTCCAACTAGCCATGATCAAAAAAAAAAAAAGTCTTCATCTAGACATATAATACTCAAGATCCTGGAAACCCAACTGAAGAACAAAACACTACAAGCAGTTAGAGAAAAGAAACAAATCACATACAAAGAAAAGTCCATCAGAATCACATAAAACTTCAACACAAATCCTCAAGTCAAGGAGAGCCTGGAGTGAGGCATTTCAAGCCCTAAAAGCAAACAACCTCCAACCTAGACTGGTGTATCCTGCAAAACTCTCTGAAAATTGATGGGGAAATAAGAAACTTCCATGACAAAAAACACCCGAGAAACTTCATGAATACCAAACCAGCACTCAAACAATTCTAAACAATATCCTAGAAAAGGACAATGAAGGTCACAACTCCATGAGGCCCAACAGAGCAAATCCTCCAGGCAAGGCAAGAAATTAAAGGAAGAGAGGAAAAAATAAAAGAGCCGACAACAGAAAAATAACATGACAAGGATAAGTCAATACATATGAGTTATAACCATCAATATTAATGGCCTCAAATCACCAATCAAAAGAAATACACTGGCAGAATGAGTGAAGAACCAAAATCCAAAAATATGCTGTATACAAGAAACCCACCTAGTCAAAAAAGAAATTCATAGATAGAGGGTAAAAGAATGGAAAACAGTCCTTTATGTGACAGGATCCTAGAAAAAAGCAGAGATAGCTATCTTATTTGCAAAAATGGTTGATTTCAAATTAAAACTAATTAAGAGAGACAAAGAAAATCACTACATCCCTGTAAAGTGAAAAAATCTAAGAGAAAGTGATGACAATCATAACTATATATGCCCCAAATGCTAATGACTTCAACTATACAAAACAAATATTAATGGACATGAAAAACCAAAAAAGCACTAATACAATCGTAGTGGGTGACCTCAATACCGCTCTGTCACAAATAGATCATCTAGACAAAAAATCAACAATGAAAAAGTAGAACTGAACCAAGCTTTTGAACAAATGGGCTTAATGGATGTCTGTAGAGTGTTCCATCCCACAAAATCTGAATATATATTCTTTTTGGCTGCACACAGGTCATTCTCCAAAATAGACCACCTGCTAGGTCATAGAACTGTTTAAGTAAATACAAAGGAATTGAAGTTATCCCCTGTATATTATCACACCATACTACAGTTAAACTGGATATCAAGAGCATAAGAAACCACAAGAACTCCACAAACACATGGAAATTGAATAACACTCCCCTTGAACAACCAGTGGGTCACAGAAGAAATCAAAGAAGAAATTAGAAAGTTTGTACAAATAAATGATAATGCCAGTACAATATACAGAAATCTATGAGACATAATGAAAGCAGTTATATGAGGGAAATTCATAGCAGGGAATGCCCATACTAGGAAAACAGAGTGAGCTCAAATAAAGAACCTAATACTGAACCTTAAGCTCCTAGAAAAAGTAGAGCAAGACAAACCCAAAGCTGGTACAAGGAAGGAAATGATAAAGATCAGAGCAGAAATCAATGCAATGGAGACTAAAAAACAATACAAAAAATCAAGGAATTGAAGAGTTGGTTTTTTGAAAGAATAAATAAAATCAACAAATCCTTAGACAACTTTATCAAAAAATGAAAAATGAAAGGCTTAAATTTATGCAATTAGGAACAATAAAGGTTAAGCCACAGCAGATTCAGCAGAAATCCAGAGGATCATCAATGCCTACCTCTAGAACCTGTACTCTAATAAAATAGAAAACACAGAAGATACCTAGATACATATGAATTACCAAAGTTGAACAAAGAAGATATGAAAATTCTTAACACCCCAGATACAATCAGTGAAATTGAAAACAAAATTAAAACTTTACCAACAAAGAAAAGCCCAGGTCCTGATGGCTTCACTGCTGAATTCTACAAGACATTTGGAGAAGAACTGTTGCCACTACTCTTTAAATTCTTCAATGAAATTGAAAGGGAAGCACTACTTCCAAATTCATTCTGGGAAGCAAGTTTTACTTTGATTCCAAAAGCAGAGAAAGACGCAATCAAAAGAGAGAACTACAGACCAATCTCCCTAATGAACATAGGTGCAAAAATCCTCAATAAGATACTGGCAAACAGAATACAGTGGGTCATCAAGAAGATTATACACCCTGACCAAGTTCAATTTATCTCAGGGATGCAAGGTTGGCTCAACATATGTAAATCAATAAATGTAATACACTGTATTAGCAGAGCCAAGGACAAAAACCATATGGTCATCTCAATAGATGAGAAAAAGCATTAGACAAAATACAACACCCATTCATGATAAAAACTCTACAGAAAATTGGAATAGATGGTCTTTATCTCAACTTGATAAAGGCTATCTATGAAAAGCCAACAGCCAACATCATACTAAATGGTGAAAAACTGAAAACCTTCACACTAAAATCAGGAACAAGACAAGGATGTCCACTATCACTACTCCTGTTCAATATAGTTTTGGAAACATTAGCCACAGCAATTAGACAAGAACAAGAAATAAAGGGAATAAAGATAGGAAAAGAGGAAGTTAAACTTTATTATTTGCTGACAATATGATACTCTACATAGAAGACCCCAAAAACTCTGCAAAAAGACTTCTAGACTTAATTGACAGATTCAGTAGAGTAGCTGGATACAAGGTCAACACTCAAAAAACAATAGCCTTCTTGTACACAAATAACAGACTCACTGAGAGTGAAATTAGGGAAACAATTCCTTTTACAATAGCATCCAAAAAATGAAACACTGAGGAATCAATGTAATGAAGGAAGCAAAAGACCTCTACAGTGAAAACTACAGTGCACTGAAAAAAGAGATCAAACAGGGTATAAGAAAATGGAAAGACGTCCCTTGATCCCGGGTAGGAAGAAGCAACATAGTGAAAATGGCCATACTTCCAAAACTCCTGTATGGATTTAATGCAATCCCAACTGAAATCCCAACAGTATGTTTCACAGAACTAGAGAAAACAATCCAAAAATTCATTTAGAACCAAAAGAGACCTAGAATAGGAAAAGCTTACAGAGACAAGGTAGGAGTTATCACAATTCCTAACTTGAAACTGTACTACAAAGACACTGTGATAAAAATGGCATGACACCAGAAAAGAAACAGACCCAAGGATCAGTGGAATAGATTAGAAGGTGCAGAAACAACTCCAGACATACTCAGCTACCTCATCTTTGACAAAGGAGCCAACCATCCTCACTGGAGGAAAGATAGCCTATTTAATAAATGATGTTGGAAAAACTGGATTTCAATTTGCCAAAGATTAAAACTAAGACCCCTGTCTTTGACTGTGCACTAAACTGATATCCAAGTAGATTAAAGATCTAAATATTAAAACAAAAACTCTAAACTTGCTGGAAGATAAGTTAGGTAGAACTCTTGAGGACATTGGCATAGGAAAAGACTTTATGAACAAATTCTCAGTACCATGGGAGTAGTACAAAGAATCAAGAGCTGGGATCTCATGTTTTTGAAAAGCTTCTGGACTGCAAGAGAAACCACCAACAGAGCTAAAAGACAACCTACAATGTGGGAAAAAATTTTTACCAGCTGTTCCTCAGACAAAGGTCTACTATCTAGAATATATCAAGAAGTCAAAAAAATCAGACCCCCCAAATTCAAAGACCCAATTCAAAAAAGGGCGTCTGAAATGAACAGACATTTTTCAGACAAGGAAGTAAAAGCAGCAAATAAATATATCAAAAAATGTTCAACATCACTGGTCCTTTGAGAGATGCAGTTGAAAACAACACTGAGATTCCACCTCACCCCAGAAAAAATGGCTGCTATCAAGAAATCAACCAATAACAAATGCTGGCAGTGTTGAGAGTACAGACCGGTACAACCATTGTGTAAATCAATATGGAGATATCTCAGTAAACTAGAATTAGACGTCCCATTTGACCCAGCTATTCTTCTGTTGGGTATCTTCCCAAAAGAATTAAAAGAATCATACCACAGTGATATATGTCCACCCATGTTTATAGTGGCACAGTTTGTAATAGCTAAAACTTGAAAACAGCCCAATTGCCCATCAAGTGAAGACTGGATAAAGAAGATGTGGGTTTTTTTGTTTTGTTTTGTTTTATTTTTTATGACATGGAGTACTACTCAGCCATAAAGAATGAGAAACTAGAGACATTTATACCCAATTGAATGCTCATTGAGACCATACTCTTAAGTGAAATAAATAGGACATACATGTGTAAATACTGAACAGTTTCTCTGGTGTGAAAAATTTAAAGTGTAAATAAGGTTCAAAATATATAATTGATAATGTGTAATAGGAAGAAATGTTCTAAAGGAGAAGGGGAATTGGGAATGGTAGGGGAAAGGAAAGAAGGGAAAAGAAAAAATATGAGAAAAGGAAAAAATTGAAACTAAGTCATTATAGATAGGGATGGGTGGATGGGGTGAAGGGAGGGCAGGAGAATGGGGAAAAAATAAGAACCAAGATGCATCATGTAAAGGTACAAGATCCCAATGATGAATGTAACTGTATTGTATAGCTAAAATGTACCAATAAACTTAATGGAAAACAACAACAAACAAAGAAACAAACAAATGACACACACACTATCTTAATCCAAAACAATTGCAAATATGGTTCCATGGATCAAAGAGTCCATAGTTTCGATCAATATTTCTATATTTGATGGGTATATGTGAACATAGCTACCCACTATGTGCACCAACTGCATGCTGCATACTCTATAATCACTTAAATATCAACCTTCTGACTTTACAATTTATTCCCCCAAACTTAATAGTCATATTGTATATCCTAACACTATTAAGATATACTACCATCCACCATTTAAAGTAGAATTTTAACAAGTATTCCATGACCCCACTTTTTCTTTACTATTCTCTTTCCTATGACCTTGTTATGTACCCACCCCAACACAGACATTTAATCTCGACCATGTCCTGTCATTCTGTCATAAATATCTCCTCACACACACCTCTTCTCCACCATTGACCTTTATTATACTATAAATGCTGCAACATACCATTTATTCCTTAGTTTTTATAGTGAATTTTTTTATTATGAAAATTTTCTGACATCATTATCCTGCGTGAGGCAGCTACCTTTATACAGCAGGAGAACTTCTACAGTATTTAATGGGCTGTGGGGCTCTTCACAATCCCAGAACAGAAAGTACTCAGTTCTTATCTCCTATGGCACTCCCCAAAGAAAAAAGCTGGAGGCTTTACACTGTTTTATTTTGTCTATGAATAACTCCTGCTAAAGTCTCAATGCTTAACTCAGACTTAATCTCATTTAGAAAATTTTCCCAGATGCCAGACTGATTAAAGCCTCTCTTCTATCTTACCTTAGTATCCTGGCCCCATAACCTCTATCATGTGTTACTCCAATAATTTATTTTCTCATCTGTCATTGTGTAAGTACTTCTTAAATGAAGGAGTGATTGTTTGTGTGTGTGTAGTGCCCTCTGTTGGCTTTTGCCTAACAATAGTGCTCAGTATAATCCTTTTGAATGTATTAAGGCAGGGATGCATGAATGGATCAATTAGTACATGAATAAACTGCATTAGTATTAGCTGTAGAACAAGTTTCAAATAAAGGACAATTCTTAATTAACAGAACCCAACCTTCACAAAGGCACTTATGACATCCAAAAACCACGTCACTGATGTTCTCTGTCACCTCTAATGAGTCACTTTGTCATCTGTACGGCTTACTGAGTGCTTTGGCAATAAGTGCAAGTACTTAAAATGCTAGGTGCTATAATCTCAGCTTTAGAAACACTGTCACACTCATATTCATTTGGAATGAAATTATAAGATACAAAACACTACTTCATTTTCAATTAAAAATGCTGGGCTCCCTCTTGGGTAGAATACATTTAAAGATAGCTAAGCACCCAGCTGTTCCGCAGCTTCAAATATAGGAGTTTTTACCACTTTTGAAACGCAAAGTTCTTTCTCTTAATTCCAAGGCAATGCTCCCTAATGCTCTCATCTTGAGAGCCAGCTTGAGGTGAATAATCAGAATTAACGGAAGGAGAATAAATAGACAATTCTTCTGATGGGATCAGCTAACTTTGTCACTGTCAGTCAGAAAGGTGAGCAATTTTATAGCTTCTTCACTGGTCCTTAATAATTGCACCAACTAGTCTACTATAGAGAAGAGAAATTGGAGTTTGTATCTCCTACATCTTTTAACTAACCGCAGAATTAAGAAAAGTGCAAATAGGGAGGAGTAAAGTTACAAACAATTCAATTCAATTTAACAAACATGTTTTTGAAGTCCTGTTGTCTGCAAAGTGGTACACTAGATTTCAGTTGGAAGTACTGATAAATGAATGAAAAACATCTCTGAGCATCTGCAGTTTCACATAGGAAGTAAAATTTGTGGCTAATACAATGAACTTGTTATAAAGACTAGTATGGAAATACAAAGTACTGAAGGAATAGAAAAGGAAAAGGTGATTTGAAACGTGGTGTTTGGAAAAGCTTTCAGAAGACATAGATTTGGGAGTCTGGGAGAGCTTCCAAACTGGATCTTTCTGCTTATTTCTTAAAAAGTTGAGAAAGAAAAAATAAAGGTAGACAGCAATGTAGCACCATAAATACTTAAGGCAGTAGGTTTTCATACAGTCTAATGACAATGATCCCTGGAATCAGACAGCCTTACTTACTGCCTTAGTTCTTTTCCTGTCACTGGGACAAAATACCTAACAACAACCACTTAAAAAAGGATAGCTTATTTTGGCACAGTTTCTAAGTCAGCTAGTTCTAAGTCAGAGAATGGATGGCACACGGGCATGGCAGAGGAAAAGGTGCTCAGTCCATGACACCAAGGAAGCAGACAGAGAGGGAAGGTATTAGTCACAAGAATATACCTTTCCATGTTGCACCCTCAGTGACTTACCTTCAACAAAACCTCACCTCCTAACAGCACATTCAGCCACCAAATTCATCAACAGATGGATTCAATAAAGAGTATAGTACCCACATGGTCCAATCACCTTCCAAACACATGAGGCTTTGGGGGTTCATTTTATATCTAAACCATGACACTGACACAAGTAAACTTAAACTTTCTGGTGGTTTAGAACTTGGCACATCTCTTCATGTGGACAAGCTGCCAAGGTAAAACTTAGGAGGTGAGATTAGGTCTTGCTGAAAAGGAAGGATAATTTCCTAATGAAAAAAAATAAAGATAAGGTGACACTAGTTATTCTTCAAAAGTTTACCAGAGAAGTCACTCCACTTCCTCAAAGAGAAGCCAGTTTTCACATTATTTGGGTTCCCTCTGAGGAAAGAATCACAAATAGTAGGGGGAGAACACTCCTACTATATGAGACCATGTGACTGGTGATAGGAAGGAAAGGACATCCCAGGTATGGGTGCAGCTGAATGTGAACTTCACCGGAAAGCCTCAAGGAGATGGAATACTGTAATAAAATAATCAAGAACACACACACTGTGGAGTAAATTAGACATGAGTTTAGTCTTAACTCTTTCTTGATCATAACAAGTCACTTAAATTCTCTGACCCTTGGTTTCCTCTGCAAGTTGGGGATGATAATATTCATTTCACAGAACTCAAGAAATAGCTATGGCAATGTTTACTGTGAGAGTGATGGGACAAGGGCTTATTTTGTATGATCAGGCTGCTTCCTTTACAAGGTAATTGTGGAATTATGAGTCTTATTAAATTATCTATTTCTTCCTAATTTATCATCTTGATGAGGTTAAATTCCAGTGTACTAGGTTTTCTTAAAGTGAGCTGTGCTTGTCACAGACAGGTTCATTGTCTTCCTGCAGTGTACCAATATAGGAAAAGAGTGGTAAGGATTAGTGAAACAGGAGACAGCAGCAAAAGCAGGTGCAGTGGATAGCACAGAAAGGTGTAAAAGTGGGTGCAATGATGTGGCAAACTATGAGTTAAGTGGTATGAATCTCAATGAATACTGTCCAATAGAATAGGTTGGAAAGCACAATGTGCATGATTTTATTTTCAGTTTTACCCTTTTCGGAGCATCTAAATTTTGTTGATGAAACTAGGATAATGAACCTGAACAATCTGTAAACTGAACCAGCAAAGGGGATCTGCGAGGCTTCTGTCCACAAATGCCTTTAAACGCACAACTGAACGGTCAGAAGACCATTATGACCACATACCTGAAGATTATTCAGGAATATATTTTCGTGATCATCCAAAAAGCAATGACATGGGCATTTTTGTTTTATCATGTAGACATGAATATTTATGGCTGCAGTATAATCTTAGGGTTTTGGTCACATATGACTATAAGATGAACAATTTATTTTACATGTGCTTACACTAGAAAGCTAAAGGGCGTTTACCATACATATTTATTTTAAAGGATATGACTAAATGGCAAACTGGAATTTTCAAATGGAAATGTTTTTAAGCTCTTCCCTGGAAGCACCTACTCTTATATGGGTTCTGAACATGACCATGTAAAACTTGATTTTGTACCAATTTAATGGTTTAGCTGAGAAAGATACATTATGTTTCTGAGTCAGAGGCTACAGGGCTTAATTGGAGCCTTCTAAGTGTGACATCTGATAAGGAGAAAGAAAGAAATGAGATTGCATGCCTCTTCATTTCTATGAAATGAATTTTCAGGAGATCAAAAGGACCTTATCTGATTATAGTTTAACAACTGCTAGAAATGATTATGTAATATGTAGGAATATTTATTATAAATATATATTTAAATATATTATATTTAAAATGTACAGTTTTTAGATATTAATAAAAGATTGCTGCCCATTTCTTAACAGCCATCTCCCAAGTATATACTTTCATTATTTCTTTACTGCAAGGTTCCTACTTCCTGTGTAAGGCAAAATGCTGAGATTCACTAAGAACATGGGGATGTATTTAAAATTTGTGTGACATTACTGTTTTGAAAGGCTTCAGGTCAGTATTTTTAGTAAACAGTTGTACCGTTTTTGGAGAAAAATTTCCATTCCCTATGTAATTTTATTTTCCTCATTACTAAAGAAGTATGCATATGATTCTAGCATGATGACTGACATTAACTTGATTTTGTACTTCCATATTTCCTGCTTTTTTTCTATACTCTCCAAATACAATAGTTCTGACTGGATATTTGCAATTTTCAAGGGATCAATATATATGTTATTTTAATGGTTAGGAGGTACAGATGATTTGAATATTAAGTACATATAGTTATTTTCATTTTCCTCTGTGTAGTTTAAGTCAGAGCGCTTTAGGTTTCACTATGTCATTTGATCTGATAATGGAATCTGCTGGGAAAATTATGTAATATTTCTGTATTTCAGTTTATTTTTTACTAAAATGGGCCTTTTAATGGCAACTGTTTCATGGAATGATTCTGAAAATTAAAAAGGATAATGTATGTCAAGTTCTGGTACTATATTTAACATAAAGTAATTCCTCAGTATACATTTGGTGTAATCATTACCTTTGAGAGAAATGGATGAAATGTTTGGAATGAATCAAATTTATCTCTAAGAACACCTAAAAGATAATTAGAGTTCATATTCGACCATTGTAAAATTTTGTTTTATTTTCTTTTGTTTTTGTTTGTGTCACCTTAAGTGAATTTTTGAAGAAGGTGACATTGTAATCTCTTCTGTAGATTTTCCTTTAAAATACTTTCTTTCTAAGCATGCCAGCTGGGATTTGAGCACATATCCTCTTTTCATTATTTCTAGATTGGCACAGGAGCTGATTTGGCGCATAATTTGTCTCATGTGTATAGAGTATGTAGTATATAATTACTATATATAGTTTTTTTGTAAAATTTTCATCATAGAATCAGATCCTAAGTCAGCAGTTATATTTTGAATGCAGCTGCATCCAAATGACTCTTTCCCTAGGGGATGAAATATTTTATTTTCCCTCAGGATACATGAACTTTCAAGTGTGAAGAGCAGCTGGCAGAAGGCAGTTTTGCTCAGAGGCAGAGCTGCTTTTATCAACAGTAGTACCATAATGACCCTTGTGTTGGGTTCTGTCATTAAGGATTGATGTGCTTGAGTATGGGCTCCCAGAGGACCATTGATGTTTTGTGATTCCCTGTGAGGATTAGGAAAGTTTTACAAGTGTCCACTCAATACTCATTTGTTAACCAAAGTAACATGCAATACTTGGACAGTTGTAGTAACTATACAAAGTCATCTTCCTTGCATTCAGCAGTTTGCAGTGCAGTATGCGAGTGAGATGAGTATACATTATAGAATAAAGATTTGGTAAAGATTCTTAGCCTCAGATTTATAGTCTGCATAAATGCCATGTGATAATAAATTTACTTGCATGAAGCTGACCTATAAAAATACATGCAAAATTTTGAGTGAGAAAGTGCTATAATAAGGACAGAAGTTTTATACATTCCATCAGTTTCTTAAAAAATGCAAAATACAAAAATTAAGGATCATAGTGCTGAACAAAGCTCCAAATTCATAGAATTCAATATTCAATCACATTTTTACCTGGTAATGCTCACATGAATATATCTCATCACTACTTTCATTCAATTGTGTTAACCAAAAACCTAGAAAGTTGTCTTGGATATCTTCTCTCTCATATGTAACCCAGCATCAAGACTTGTCAGTTTCATTGACTAAATACTAATCAAATCCATTTACTTTCCTCCTGCTCCACCAGCTTAGGCTAATTCATGCTATCATCATCTTTCATCGGGACAACTACATTACTTATAACTGTTGTCATTCAGTCTTGTCTTCCAGCAATCCATTCTCCAAAGGGCAGTTAGGGACCTTTTAAAAATGCAAATCTTATTATATCCTTCCCTGAATAAAACAATTCAGCAATTTTCTATCTTGAATATGACCCTGTGTAGTCGGGCCCTTGTATGTCCCTGAAGCTCTGTTGTGCTCTATGGTCTCTCCACCCAGCCAGAATAACATTTCAATCCTTCATATGTGGCATGCTACTTCTGCCAAAGGGTCTCTACATGTATTGCTACCTCTCCCTTGAATATTCTTTTCCATTTATTTACTGAGTATATTAATGCTTCCTATGTCCAGGAGGTGTACATCACATTACCAAGATCTTCCATGAACTCCATGATTAAATTAATTCCTCCATAATGTACATTCTTGGAACAATATTCTTCTATTTCAGAGCACTTGTTGTTATTCTGTTTTTATTTACTTTGTGATTATTTGATGAATATGGGTCTTTGCATTAGTCTGTAGGTTCTGTGAAAGCTAATATGCTTGCTTGTTTAATGTTTTCAGCCTGGCTGTTATGGCTTGTGTTTGGATGTCCCTCCAAAGTCTCATGGGATCATAGGTGGGACTTTTTCAGTGGTGCCTGCATCTACAGTATGTGACTGTGGAATTGATTCATGGTGCAATGCTAGGCTCAAGGGCACTAGGATTAAAGATATGAGTGCTACCCATCCTAAGTAGTCTGGATAAAATAAAAGGGGCAGAAAGACACTGTTGAGGTCCCTTGTTGCTTTGCTACCTTTCATCTGCCATCACCTGTTTCTCTTCTGCAACCCCTGTGTGCCATGCCACCCTGCCTTGGAACCAGGTGATTATGGACCAAAACTTCTACAAACTGTGAACTAATAAACCTTTTAACTTTGAGTGTCTAATATTTTGTCTCAGCAATAAGAGAAAGTTAACTAAGAAGCTGGCATTGTACCTATTACAGAGAAGGCATCCATCAATATTTACTAAGTTAATGAACAAGTGATCTTTTTTACCAAATTGTAAAGCTTTTAGAAAATTATGGATATATGATAGATTGAACAAAGGTCTCATAGCCTACTTGTATGAGTCCTCAAGTAAAGGACTCATAGCCTTTTGCCCTAGAAACAAATGCCCTTTCTACCTACTTTCTAGTTATATAATCTTAGGTTGTATAAGTGGTTACAATTTATGAGTAGGAATAATTGTTACTCCAAATTTATAGGTAAAGAAAATGGACACATATCAACAGCAAATAAACCATTTCTCCTTTGCATTACTTTCCCATTTTGACAATGGAAGAGTTGAATGTATTTTTCTCTAAGGGTCATTCTTGCTTATGACATCTAAAAGTTTTTGGGATGAGAGTTCATGCAGTTTGAGACTCTCTGTATTTACATCTATTAGGTCAGTTGCAAGACACTTGTAGTTAGAGACAGAGGTTCAGAACCTGCCTTTTAATGGCAATATTTTTCAGTATATTAATGAAAAACTCATCATGAAATCAGACACCTAGTAGGATTTAGAGTTACTAAACTTTTCCCATATTTAAGCCTAATCTTTTCCTGTTATCATTTAATACATATACAGTGGAAGCCATGAAGTACCATAAATATTGCTCTTCATGATTAGGGAACACCCTATTCCAGTTGCCAGGAGTGTTGATTTCTGACAACTCAAAATTGAATCTCTCTCCAGGAATCTATTTCACCCAGAAGTTGGGAATTTGCCTCACCATGGGTACTTCTCTTCCCCAAGGGCAGACTGCTTCCAGTGACTATTAGATGCACCTGCAAAGGTTGACCCTCTTACTTCAGATGGGGACAACTCTGAAAAATGTAATAAAATTCCATTGAAAGATGAAAAATCACAGCATTTTAGATCAGGCATGAGTAAGTCCAGTGAGCACTAGTAGGCTGCATGAGGAGATAGCCAAGATCCAATTTCATCTTTGAACATCTTCATCAATGTTACATCAGTAATCCTCACAGAGGTATCATCTATGGCTGCATGAGCAGCCTCTTATGACCCAACAGCAGAGAAAAAAGTTAAATTTGATTCAAGTATGATCTAGTTCATTGTATGTGTACACACCATAAATGGGAGGTGATTGTGCTGTGGAATTTCAGGGTGGCCCTGAAAGATAGTGGTTAGAGAAAAACCTCCCAATGGGCAGAAATTTGGTGAATATCCACTTTCTGTGAGAAAAGTAGACTAAAGAAGAATATATATGGATTATTGGACAGTGTGGTATAGTTTGACTAGTTGATCAGAAAGGGCCTTGCAAAGCAATAAGGAAAAAGGAAATCAGCAGCAAGATTTAGAACAAAGGTATGCATGTGTCCTTCAGGAGTAGCTAAAGCACAGAGATCTTCAAGATCTTTGGATTGCGTGTCAAAAATTCCTCAGACAAAATCCACCACATAGGAGGCATTCAAACTGATATCGGCCATTCATGGTCATCAGCTACTCCTCTGATAGCATGTTGGGATCAAGCAGAGAGTGGGTATTGGATATGTCTGTATCTAACAGCATGGAATCTTATTCTCCAGGATTCATCTGGCTCCTTCTGCTGTCAAAGGTTCAACCTAGAGTCCATGGCTGAGTAACCAGTAGGGCACTATCAAATAGACTATACATTGATTGGCATGTTGTATGCTTTATATTTCATCCACTTTGAAAGAGCCACAAATTAGTTTGACTGAAGTTGACACATATCTCATCTAAGGATTTACTTTTCCTGTCACATGTTACAGTTGCCAGAAGCTGCCAGATACAGAGCGAGGGAACAGTATTTTGAAAGCACAACTAAAAATATTCCCTTGGGTGCAATGTTCTGCAAGGATGGGTGCCATTCTCTAAGATATGGTAAAAGCTATAGTCAATGAAGTGATGTTGTGTCCCTTGCAGGTAAAAGTTGTCCAGCAACAAAACAATTGCCGTATAAGTGTCCCACATGTGGTATTTATGCTTTCCACTCCCAAGGGATTTTAATGGTAGCCAGGACGGTGGGACACCATACTGGATATTTTCTTTCCTTGTTTCTACTCATCATCTACTACAATAGCTTTACTCTATGCCTTCTGCTAATCTTATCTCCAATTCATCCCCTTTAGTAACTGCTATTCCCTCAGAAACAAAAGCAAACTCATTGGGTACAATCACACAAAAGACTGCTTTCCTCTCTCATCTTACAATATTTAGATGCACACATTCTGAATGTCTTAATCCTACTAGATCAATAATTTTTAGCATTTACTATGCATCATGTACTTTTTAAGGGGATATATATGATGTATTCATGCATATATGTATATATAGGATATATTGATACATATTTGTATATATGTAAATTAACTGAAGTTTACAACCCTGATGAATTAGATATCATTGTACTGAAAATTACTCAAAAAGTAAACAAGATCCTGGGCTTCTTGACCATCAGGCATTATTACATATTCACTTGTCTTCTCATCAGATTTCACTTGTTTTTTCTTGTGTTTTGATTATTGATCTTTTATCACATCTTTAAATGCTGATAAATACCTGTAATCATTTAAAAGTCAGAAGCATTACCTGTCCTGGAATCAGTTCCTAAGCCCTCACTCACCTTCCTCACTCCACATTCTGTTTTCTCTACTATTCATGTGGCATATTTCAACATCTCTGTTTGGCATTTATTGCATAATATTGTCAATTTTAAAAATTTATCTCCCTCAAAATGGAGTGAAATCCAATCTGTGAAATCCTTTGGGGAAGACAGTGTACTCTTTTGCTCCATATTACCATTCCCCATCACAGTGGAGATTGAAGTCTGTGTCATGGGATGCTCTTTTAACAAGATTGCTATATATCACCCATTCCAGGCAAATTTGGGTGAAGGGGCCAATATTAATAGTTATGTTGGAATGATAGGTACAAATCTAGTTGTATGATCACTTTATTTTATAGCTGCTTCATAAGGTGATGTCCCCTATGTCATAAAAACAAATTTTCTCAGAAAGAAAATGGAAATTGTTGGGCCTGTGACTTCTTTTATTTTCCAAGTCAAGTCATACAAATTGTCCAAGAGACAATTATTTATCATACATCTATACTTTTTCTTGTAACTTAGTTTAAGTCAAGAATCAGTACTTGTGTATAGCAATGGGTATCATTAAACAAGATGATATTTAAGTAAATGATGACAAACCATTGATGTTTAGATGGAGCTCATGACATTAGTGACATTATAGTGAGGTTTATTGCTGAATTCCATGGTATACAGAATGTACTCTTGTGGATTAATGAGGTGGAGCCTTCTCCCTCTTCCTCTTATTCCTGCTGTTTGTGGTTGAAGGAACAATTGTGCACCTTTCTGCACACTCTTTGAGGAGGAACAGTGGTGGATAATCAGATGGACCCTGGCTTAGAGATTTAGTGTGGTCTCTGGTGCTTGAGTGCCTGAATTTTACTCCCATTAGCTGTGTGATCATAGGTGAGTTACTTAACTATGCATTAGTTTCCTTATCTGTAAAATATTAATAACACCAACTTTGTGATTTTTATGTTTATTAAGTAAATATCTAAAACTACTTAGGTTCTATATAAATATATGCTACTAAATTAAATTATTCTAGCATAACTTAAATAAATGTCTCTGTGAATAAAATGCCATTCTCCCTTTCTCTGTCACATGCAGAGAGAGACTGTCCTAACCCATGACTATTATACTCTCATGTATGACACATGCCCATATATTTTTCTCGAAAGTTGACTGAGTAAGTTGCTCATGACATTGGATTTCTGTATCATGGGGCCTCTGATGCGGGTTATGATCCTGAAGTTTTAATTAGGGGTGAGGTAGAAGACAGATTTTTAGGTCTTAGGCTTCATCCATGTATCCATGATGTTATTGAAAGCTTACCCGGCTAAAAAAAAAATGTTATTTCCATCTGTATGTAGTTCTTCAGGGTTACTTGGGTAGAAACAATACTTAGCCACATGAGGCTTGAAAATTCTTTGTGCCTTTAAGCAACCTCAGACTACATCATTAAAACAGTACTCTTTTACTGAGCAAGTAAAGGTAAGCTAAAGAGCAGTGATAAATTAAGGCCAGAATAAGTAGTCTACAAAATTAATCACTGGGTTGTGGTAAAGCATTCATAATTTTCACAATTTGAGATTTTCTTTCATGACCTTCAGGGTTTTTCATCTTACTTGAGAAGAGCTTACACTAAGATTTACCTCAGAGTTTTCTTCATATTCATTCTATATTTCAAAAGTCAAATATGTTTATATAGAAAACTGCATGGACTCATTATAATGGTAAGAAAAAATTGTCCTCTAGATACCATATAGTCTAAAAATAAATATGTAACAAGAAGAGTACTCAAGACAAAGTAGATTGTCTTGCCTATCAGCAAGTGGAGCCCCAGGCTTGCTCTCCCTTTGGTGCAAAGGTAACTTAGTCAGTGTAAGGAAAAGACACAATGGCATCAAAAAGTGGAAGGTCTCCTTGATATAATGCAAAGAAACAGAATGAGAAAGAAAATAATTTTTCAGCATGAGACTTTGCAGTATTTAGAGCTTTTTATTTTTGCAAATCTTTTCTAGACATCTCAATTTTGGGGAACACTGGGAGGAGGCAAAAAAACATAAAACTGAAAACTCTGAGATATGAATATTAGATTTGAATCACTCTGCCACTTACCAGGAAGTATGACCTTACAAACCGTTTTCTTTTCTGAGCTGGTAAATATTTAAGACCACCTCCACACTAGCAACTTCATAAGGACACATTAAGCAATGTAACTTTTAAAAGGCCCTATTACACATAGCCTCACACATTGAAGATGTTCAGAGTTTAACAAATAATTTATTTGAAGTTTTAAAAAATGTTAATGAGAAAAGTGGTATTTCCTATGTCCAGCCCTAAAATTTTAGGAGCTATTTACAAAGACTGACTTTCTTAGCTTTATTGTGACTCACAGCTGACACCATAGAGGCATTTCCAAACTCATCACCCATAAAGTCTATTTGTGTTTGTGTGTGTATGTGGGGACAGTACTGGAGATTGAACTCAGAACCTTCGCAACAAGGTACATTTCCAACTTTTTCATTTATTTTAATTTTGATGAAGAGTCTCACTAAATTGCCCAGGTTTGCAAATTTGCTAACTGATTTGCTCACTAATTTGCTCAGACTTGCAATCCTCCTGCCTCAACTTCCTGAGATGCTAGGATTACAGGTATGCATCAAGTCCTGCTTATTTTTCTTAATTTAAAGAAAAGTTTTACTAAGATCTTAATATGAACTAGACACATGACAGGGAGTTGAGTTGTATAAAGAATGATACAACACCTATCCACATGAGGTCTAATAAGAGAGGCACAAAGAGAATACATGATATTGTATTAATCGTTTCAAGTTTGTACATTTTTTCACATTTTTGTAAAATGGGTCTTACATTACATGTCATTTTATATATTATGAAGATCCAAGGTACTGTTTTGGAAAGAAGCCTAAGTGCTGTGAGGTGGGGAAGAGGGAGAGGCCCACAGGGAAATTGTCCAAAGGAGAAGATGTTTAGTGATCTGAAGGACCAGGGAGTGGACCAAGGGGAAAGGAATGCGGGAAAGAATACAGTAGCATGTCCAGAGACATATTCACGTAAGTGATGCATTCAAGGCCCATGAATCATTCTGTGAAGAAGTACTTTGAGGGGAAGATTAGGTGGCGGTAGAGGATGAAGCGAAAAATTAGTCAGAGGTCTGGTCATGGAAAACTACATAAAGGGGTCTGAACTTTATCTGAAGAACAATAAGAAATCTTTTAAGCATGGATCTGACATGACTGGATTTGCAACACTGATAGATTTCACTGCATTTCTGTCATGGAAGACTTTAGATAATGGCAATGAGGAGCAGAATGAGGAACATTCTTGAACATTGAACGGAAAACTACCTGTCTAGACTGACATAACTATGCTCCAGTGAAGAGACTACCTTTATGTCATTCTGAGTGGTCTGAACAGAAGTGCGGAAGCTCTGGGAATGAATCTGTCTTTCTCGGTACCTGCGCTCTTTGCCTGAACTCACCCTGACTCAATAAAATCTGTATTTTCATTACCATTTCTGGCAAGTTCGTGATCCTGGCATCTTCTCCAAGTGCCCTGGGGGCAAATTTAGCTGGGTTTTGAATGTGTGAAAGCACCATTATATATGAGTGTCTGAAAATCTCTTTCTTCACAAACATGCACTGAACAAGCAGAATCTGTTCTCAATAGGAAACAACTGTGCCACTGGAGTTGGCAGACAATGTTGGAAAGAAAGCAAGTGACAGCTCTGCTGCCTACCAAGCTGCCTATTCGAGCTTCCTGTTAAAAGTCCCTTTGGTTCTCTCTCCTTCACAAAACAGCAGAAAATTCTGGGTATTAGCATTCACGATTCCAATTGTTTCAAATTGAACTTCTTCAGAAGTTGAATTACCTTACCAAATGTTTCTTAGTATTGTGCTGCTCTGCAATCTAAGAGGTTTCAAATAAGATTCCCTAAAGATTGGTATTGTTCCTTCATCTGTTAAAAAATAAGGCATTTGCAAAGTTACAACTGTGTTCTCCACAGAAAGTGCTGCTTTGTTGGGTTTCATAAAAGTGGTGGGTGGGAACAACATATTACTAACAAAACAAAAGAAAAAGATATAGAAAAGAATAATTTCTAACATGCCTCTAAAAGTTTCACTGTTGGCCCTTGTATTTTTAGGGCCTGAAAGGAAGCCATTGCTGAACAGCATGTAGAAAAAATGACCATGTTGACCGGGGATGGATTGCTAGGGAAGGTCCAACAGAAGTACTAGTAATAGGACATGAATTCCAATAGACTTGTGGAATTAAAGCATGTTTCTGTCACTTACCACTTGTGGCATTTTAGACAAATCTCTTAAGTTTCTTAAACCTCAGTTTTGCCACCCTCATAGTATAAGCATAGAGGAAAATATAATGTGTTGTTCAAGAGTATTTGAGACAAAAATTGAAAAATTCAGTCTTTCTCTGGCTCTGATTTACATTAAAATTTTTTTTAAAAAATCATTAGATCTCATTATTGTAGCAGGTAGGTCTATTGAGATATAGAGAAAAAGAGGGAGAGGGAGACGGTGGGAGAAGGATAGGGGAGAGGGAGAGAGGAAAGGGAGAGGGAGAGAGGAGAGAAGAGAAAGGAGATAGAAAAGAAGAGAGAATGAGAATATGAGAGGGTATGAGAGGGAGGGGTCATTGTAGCTGGTTAATTCCCAGAAGAAGGAACATGACATGTCAAGTATCTGAAAAAAGAAATCTCATACACATTTGAGGATTTGAAAAATGCTATGTTGTAGGAATATTGAAGAATTAGATTAAAGCTGAGTTCTAACCAGAAACACTTAGCATTTAGTGCCTTATGAAACCAATATATTTGTCCAAGTCTCTGGAGGGAATAGATAGGACTCTTCAATTAGTATAATTAGGGATGTTTAAGGAATACAAATAAAGGAACTATTTATAAAGATATAGGTAGGGTGTATTGAAATTGTGAGGGATATAGTGCAGTACCCATATTCTAGGAAAGTTGGGATCTAGTTACTAACCCTAAGCCAAAGGAGCAAGGGAGGAAGCATGGCCTTTTACATGTCCAGGGGCAGGGAGGGTTGATGAAAATGTTACCCAACAAGAGACCTTAGAAAAGGAAAGAAGGTTCAGAGTAACTCCACAAGAACAGAGCCTATCAAAAAGTCAACAATTCCATCTCATTCTTCTTTCTCCTTTCAAGCTTTTGCTGATTCTTTCCTCTGGCTGAATCCAACTGCAGGCATAAGCAAAAAGGTACTTTTATAGAGTTATCTATGTGTGTCAGCTACCAGGGCACTAAGCAGAACAGAAAAGAGAGGAGAATGGTTCTGATGTGGCAATGAAGGGCATTCTTATGAAGGAATGTGCCTTTATTCTAATGCCGTTGGAGGCTTTCAGTCTTAGAATCCTTCACCTTCCAGTGCCAGTGGTTGTCATGCTGACAGCCACTTCTCCAGTTCAGATTTTGGATTCTGAACTGGAGAACAGTGAACTTTAGGTTCTACTATTTGCTAGTTAAGTGGCCACTGTCAAGTTGTTTTAATCTCTCTGATTGCTTGGGTTTTTCTCCTACAAAATAGGAATAATAATGATAATTTTCTATGGAAGTATTAAAGTCAATAATACACTCAAAATATTTAGAACAATGACTGACAAATAGGAGAAACTAAGAAAATGCTTACTCTCAGTTTCTTATTATTAATATTTTCAAAGAATAAGGAATTGAAGTTTAGAGACTTCTCAGAAATCCTATAGCTAGTCAGTGTTAGAACTGAGAGAGTGAGACATTCCACTAGACTACAGCAATTCTAATAATGGTAATCTTTGCCTCCTCTCACAGCCCTCCAAGGTAAGGGTTATGCCTTATTCATTATGCATCTCAAGAACCCATCATGGTACACAATTTTTGCTCAATAAATTTTGATGAATTAGTGTACAAAACTCAGTGACAGAAAGCACAGATGCAAGTACTGCAGGACAGCCGAGAGATTCCCTTGCAAGCCTGAAATCCTACTCTCTGGTCTTATACAGATAATTCTATAAATAATAAAATGAAACTTCTTCAATAAGGTACTGAGATTCAAAAACGAGCTATAAACAATTGACATATTTTATGACTTCTTTGAGGTCCATTATTTTGGTTTCTATATTTGAATCATTTGTAAAGCTTTCTCCCTCTTAGTCCTTTGTATATATTTGAGGTAGAGATGTTTTCTTGCTTCTAGTAGCTTGTTGCAGCCAACAGTCTCTGAAGTCAAGGGTTTTGTTAATGTTTGTTACTAATGCATTATTCACTGTAACATTCTAATGATCTCATTGAAATTTTGTGTTTTTTATCTAGCAGTCAAAGTATAACAAAAACCTGGGATTTCTTTGGACAAATTGAGTGTGTAAGTTTGTGAAACAGAATCATATTTACAGTTTTACTTGCATGGAAGTAAAGTAGGGTTCTTAAAAGATAACAGAGGTAACTTATGCATCTTAGGACTGTAACAGCCCTAGAATGAATTATGTTTATAGTTTAAAGAAATTAGAACAAGAAACCTGATCAGAAGTTCTTGGACATATCATTGATGTCGCACAAGGCAATTTTGTTACTTTGAAATTAGAATAATAACTTTCCTTGCCACCAGTGCCTTTAGAATTAGATGCATATGTAAACATGCTGTGAATAATACAAAGACTAATGCAAAACCCAAAGTTATTATTTTTCTGTTCATATATATTTCACAATTTTACATTGTTTTCCTGTTTGGTGCCTTTGGTGTGAACCGAGGTTCGTTTCTCCTTTTGGTCAGTTTGAGGTTATGCCAGAGTATAGACACACCATAGTATAAAAAAAAGAAAAAGAATAAATTCCTTCCATTCCTATCTCGATGTTGAGAAGTTTTAGTAGATAATAGCAAATTGGGGAACATTTTTAATAGCTGCATTCCAGAAAGAATAATGCTCTACCGTAACTATTACTCTCTTTGAAAATTCAGTCAAAACAACAAACATTTTCTAAGCATTTATTAAGAGCCAAGTGCTATATTTAAGGGCTCTCTAAATAAATATTAATAAAAATACTCTTTTCTTCAGGAGTTTATGGCTTATTACAGTATAGTGCAGCAAATAAGAGTTTTAGGAAAGTAACTTAATCATCTTCCTTTAATGTTTCATTTGTATCATGTGTAATATAGGGATAGTAATTATCTATGTCATTTATGATTGCTAAACAGACAAAATAGGTTGATAATTACAAAGCTTTTAGCACAATGTAAACCACATAATGAGTGCTAAACTAATGATGGTTATTTTTATTGTTATTATGAAGGACACACACTGAAACATACCTTACTGTGACATACACTGTTTAGTGACAGACTGAGGGTAGTTTTTGGAAAATCTTTACTATCTTCCTTGACCCTCCTAGGCAACAAACACTTTCAGTTACATACCCAAAGAACAGAATGTTAGACATGATATTACAGGCATTTCATGGACATAAGAAAATAAGTCTTTCTCCAGTAGAAAATATGCATATTTCTGTTAGTTCCTGCAGGCATCTGCAACTTGGCTCAGGCACTCTCTAATAGGAGAACATTTTAGGAGCCTTAGATTCACTTTGGGACCTAATTAATTAATATACCATAGGAGAAAAAAATCCCCCAAAATATTGGACAGTTCTCATCGAAACTTAATAGAAGAGTACTTTATTATCCTCACCATTGAATAGAGAATGTTTTTCAAAGATAATGCAGGGATAAGATTGACATTCTGTGAAATTTTAAGATTTATGAATCTTTTGGGCTATAATTAACTTATCAAAATTCTTTTAGATTTCAAATAGGTAGATTCTATTGTGCAAAAAACATGGATTTTAATTTTCATCTCCTTCAATCATGATTTGCAATTTGTTATATATTTAAGTGTTTTGTTTTGGCGTTTCAGTCAACTAGTGACAGAGTGGTATACAGAGTAAGTTTTGAGAAATTTAGAAAGTAGAGAAGGGAAGATAAATCACAGGAAGATGTGAAAGTCCTTCTTAAAGAGTTTGGATGGTAATCTAGATTTTAAAGACACATTAAACCAGTGAAGAATGAGAAGGAAAGAATAGAAAGGTATTTCAGGGTATAGTAAAGACATTCCAAAATTAGAAATACATGAAGGTAGGGATTGGAATCTTTGTGGCAAGCAGACCAGTTGCAAAATACAGCTTCAAAATTCCTGTTTTTGAGAGCTCTGTGCTCATTCTGGGTAAAAATTATTATGATAGCAGCCTTCTGAGAAATATTGGTAAAATTCTAGTACACACAGCAAGTATCATACAGGTATCACCATACAACTTTAAAGATCTGACCAGTTTCATAAATCACTATGCTTCCTTTTTGAAATCCACATTCAGTTTGATTACTATCTAGATGGTAATGAATTTGTCTCTGCTCCTAGCAAGTATATCCACCCAGTCAATTCATAAAATGCTTACATAAGCTTGTGGAATGGAGCTTCATACTCATCAGAAGGAATTTGCACTTCTGTTTCCTATAACACACACTACATTTATCTGTTCTAGATCTGGATCCAGAGCTATGCACATATAGACTGCTTGTTCCTCCCTTGAACCAGTCAAGGTGAAAAATTGTAAACAGAACTTCAAATTCCACTAGTGTCTGTAGAGGGTTAAAAGGGCTTGAATGAAGGCCAAGGATTTATTTTGGATCTCAGTTTGCACTTGCTATTTCTTCAGAATTAGAAATTTCTTTTTTAAAGATGCAGTTAAAAGATTTTTCCAATGGTATATTTAGGTATCACTTGAGAGAATAAAAGGTGGAGAAGGGAACTGATATTTATTGAATGCTTCCAAATACACAAGGCCTTCATGTATATTTCACCTTCACAACAATCCTCTGAAACATGCATAATTATGCCCTACAGAATAAAAGTATCAAGAGGAGTGTTATTATCTGTTTTGTTCCCTAAGTGCTTAAAACAGTGCCTGTCACATACTACATGGTCGATATGTGTTTTTGAAATACAAATTAAGTGAATTGAATCTTTAGTTGACATTAAGAGTAGTAAAGAATATTTTCTGGGGACTGAAGATCTACTATGAAATAGGCATAGTGTATATAAGAAGTGACAGAAGTTGAATTTGAGTGCAGGTTTAGGTTTATCTGCCTGCAAGATATAATTTTTCAAGTACATCATGATACCTGTCCATGTAGTGATTTTCACAAAAGAATAAAAATCGATAAAATTCTCAGTAAGGCAGATGCTACTGATTTAAATTAGAATTTATTCAGGAAGCAGACAGAGCTCTTGATCCCTGTTGGATTATTCTATAATCAAATCCTCTCCTGATCAGTAGAATGAAAAAAGATTTTCATGTATCTTTGTCAGTTGCCTTAAATCCTGTTTTTGGAACTACTGTAAGTAACAAAAACACAATTACGTGATGCTGAGAGTGTACTGTGACTTTATGCTCATTTCAACAGGTATTTACTGAGTGCCAACTCTTTTTCTGCTTTGCGGTTGAAGTATCTAAGTTTGGGTATATAATGGAGAAAATAAATTATTCCTGCCTGAATTAGTTTGCAATTATACTTTTAATTGGAAATAAGAATCAAATCAGTGGTTTCTAAACCTGGGCTTATGTGACAATAACCAATGATGTTTGCTAAAATTACAGAATGAGATTATCTGGGGTTCATTCTGAGAATTTCCATTTTTATCAAGAGCCTGAGGTCACTCTGATGTGTAGCCATATTTAGGAGCACTGACTTAGCTACATTTTAGAATTCTTTCCTGCTTTTGAATTCTATGACTTTGAATCACCCTAAAACTTTCTCACAAATATAAGGAAAAAAAAAAGAAGTATATGTTTCTTCTTTCTTCTAGAACACTACTCTGGAAGAGTACAGTAGGGCAAAAAAAGGTGAGATTGGATAGGGAGGAAAGTTTGGACTGGAAGGTCATGGGCTATCTAGGCTACCACCAGCCTGAATCCGGAATGGCTCAGGCCAGATAATAGATTTAATATGCTGTTTAATAGGAAATAACAAGAATCTTGTTTAAATGCTGGTGAACAACATGAGTGCGTGAGGACAGTTTAAACACTGGTATTTAGCAGTGTCCTCCACCTACTGACCTCCACTGAGTGTTTGTTTAAAACATAACTGGCCAGGGATTTAGCTCAGTGGTTCCGCTGCCTGCCTTGCAAGTGCAAGGTCCAGAGTTCAATCCCTGGTACCCTAAATAAATAAATAAATAAATAAATAAATAAATAAAAATAAAACACAATTATTAGGATACTTGGTGGGAGAAGTAGGTGATTAGGCTGAGGGCTAAGAGGAGAGAACTATATTTCACCAGGAGTAAGAAAAGCAATTTGATTTGGCTCTGATAATGCTCCAAAGGTTTCCAATGGAAAAATGAAGCCACAATACCTAGACATTCTATGTAATGGAAAGGTGAATTTTATTGATTGCTTACCACCTTGGGAGTACTATCCAGTTACTTTAAATACAAAAACAATAAAGGAAATCATGATGAAGCTGATACTTCTTTAGCATCCATACTATACCAAGTACTATAAAGTGGTTTGCAAGTTAAACTAATTTTTAGATATTGCCACTGTGATGATTAATTTTGTTTGTCTACTTGTCTGGTTTGAGTGCTGCCTAGTAAATTAATAAAACACACTTCTGGGTGTGCCTGGGTGAGTCATGGGGGCATAAGCTTTGATAGTCTACTGGTCCCTGGCCCCTTCCTCTCAGGTTCTTCCCACATGCTTTTCTTCCTGACCACAAGGAGGTAAGCAGCTTTCGTCTGCTGTGCTCTTCCACCGTGACTCTCTGTCTTTGATCCAGCTGACTGTGGACTAAAACCAAAAGCCAAAATAAAACTCTTCTCTTTCAAGTTTAAATATCAATTATTTTGTACACTGAAATAGGTGCCATTAAGCCCAATTTTACTGCTAGAGGAACTGAGGTTCAGTATAGTTTCATGAGAGTTGTGGCATAATCTTTGGGTTGAGTTAAAAGCACCTTAATGTACTCTTTTAATTCCTACTCTGGGAAAAATCACCATGATGGGTTTTTATTCTGGTTATGCTTCAGTAACCATATATTCATCCTTTTATTAAGATCCAGGAAGGCAAACATTGTGGGGCACACCTGTGATCCAAGCACTTAGAGGCTGAAGCAGGAGGATTCCCATGAGTTTGAGGCCACCCCAGGCCTCAAAATATAAAAAAAATAAAAATAAAAAAGTTTCAGGATAGTACAATTTAAAACTTAACTTCTTTGTATTGTGGTTCCAGTTTAACTACCTTATAGTGATTTAGACAAATCATGAAAAGTAAGGTTGAATTTCCAGTGTCTTCCTTTTCTTTCCAGTGGCCTTCCTTTTCTTTCCGGTGGCCTTCTTATTTAAAAAAATAGTAAACTATCATGTATGTTTGTGCTTTGCTAGTAAAGCTACCGTATAAATGGCCCTTTGTTTACCAAGCTAGTTTAAAAGGAGTTGGTTTTCTTCATTGCACAAAACAAATATAGCAGCTTTTGAGGATTATGTGCAACAAAAACTGTCTCTTGTCTTTGGGTAGTTTACAATTGTTTTATAAAATCCAATATATCAGGAAAACAGTTGTTGATGTTTTGTATAATAATTATATTTGTTCATATTCTTGATACTTATGGTGGGTAGTATCTTCTTACTGCTTGCTCATTTTCCTTAGGTACAATGCTTTGAAATGCCTTTCACACTGTATTCAGTCTTCACAACAGCCCAATAAACTAGATTCCTTTTGGATCTCCAATGAAGAAAAATTTTATGTAGACTGAGTTAAGACATGCAGCTCATGTCTGGTGCAGTGGTGAGCCTAATCTGTCTGACTCTTCTATCTTTTAAACACTACACTAGAGTATCTCTAAGTAAATAAAATAGATCTATCCATGTGATATGATATTGTTATGTTTTTGTAGGATATTTAAGGGTATGGGGAAAATTTCCTTGATATAATAAGTCTATATGATACATACAAAGTAAATGTATATACTTAGGAAAATGCTTGAAGAAATTTTATCAAAATGTTAGCATTTTTCTCTGGGTTGTTGAATTAGATATGCATTCTTGTGTTCTGCTCTAGATTTTTGTTTCCTATAATTCCCATGATAAGGATTTATTGCTAAATGAATAATTATAAGCTCTTAATTACAATAGAATCTTTTAATATATTTGATTATAAGGATATACACCAAAATATTGAGAGAGCTTTTATTTAATTAATGGATCTATGAACATGAAATAATAGTTTTTTACTTAGAATTTTTAAGGGCTCTTCACAGAAAATATAAAAAATTCTAAAGGCTTAGATTAGTATGAAAAATTCTTTAGAATCTAGCTCCTCTGTACTTTTTTAATTCTTATAACTCTTTGTGAGATGTATTCTACTGTGTGATTTTACCAAGCTACCTAAAGGTATTTTATTCATTTAGGAGTCAACATCTGTACATATGGTTCCTGAAATCATTGTTCTTTAAATTTTTGAGGGTAAAGATCATATGCTGGTGGTGCTGCTATTCAGTTTACCTAATATAGTGCTTACAGCACTATAAACTTTTAATACATCTTGCTTGTAGAGCACACGAACAGTCTTCTATCTATCCTTTATATTTTGAGTAGAACACAGTGTTTAGATTCAGGATTTAGAGCCAGTGGAACTCAAGATTGGTGCTAAACTTTCATATTTTCTCTACACTTTCTGTTTGAAAGGTTTAAAGTAGAAATGTATTCATATACTACTTATGTGATTTGAATGGAGAAAGAAGACATGGAGTGTTAAATTTTTCTCTGACAGAAAGGAAAAGCCTAGCTATAATTTTTAGTTACTACTGTTTTTTAATCCTTTGCTCAAATAACACCTCTTTTCCAAAGCTCTCTTGTATTCCTCCTAGACTCAGTTCACTTCTCTATTGAGTTTGTTTCCATTTTGCTTTTTATGACGCTATAGCTACATTCACATGCACAGCAATTATTTTTTTCTGGGTGTTTTCTCTACTATGATGTGAGCAGGGACACAAGGTCTCTTTCCTTTCTACTCTACAGGCACAGCCTATCGTACATACTGAGTAACAAGTGAACATGCTGACTTGTTTCTCAGATAATTCACAGACTGGTGAAAGACCTCCTTGAGAAGATAACATTGATTTAAATGCATCATTGTCCTTCCCTTATTATTCTAATCTTCCCTTCTCAGTAAGGCATAATTGGGCAACCTCTAAAATTGTCTCATTCCCCCCTTGTCCAATAATATTTGTCTTCTTCCTTAGTCTCTGTTTATCATTGAACTTATCATCATTTAACATCGTCCGTATTTTATATATGTATCTCTTTATTACTTATATTTACTCACTACAATATAAGTTCCATGAAGACTGAGATATGTGTCTATTTTACTCACTGTTATCTATCACTTAAAATAGTTAACATTTTTATGGTAACATTTTAAATTTACTGAGTGATTTTGAAATGTACAGTACTCATTTATGAGGTATGTTCACCGTGCTGTGCAGTAGATCTCCCAAAATATTCTTATTCCTTGTATCTATCTGAGGCTTAGTACTCCTTTACTATAATCTCTCTACATTTCCTGCATCCCCAGATTCTGGTAACCACCATTCTACTCACTGTTGCCATTAGTTTAGTTGTTTTAGATTCCATATGTAAAGGAAAATACATAGCATTTTTCTGTTTGTTTTATCTCAGCATACTCTTCTTCAATTCCATCAATGTCATCACAAATGACAGAATTGGTTTTAGAATTATATAATTACATGATATTTTTGTTATTCATACATTTATGGACATTTAGGTTGATCTCATAATTTAGCTATTGTTAATGGTGCTGCAGTGAATACAGGAAGATACCTAGAAGGGGAATAGTTGAGTCACATGGGATTACTAGTTTTAGTTTTTTGAGGAATCTCCATAATGATTTCCATAGTGGTTGTATCAGTTTGTACTCCCACCAACAATGAAGAAGGTTCTTTTTCCTCCACAGCCTCCCAGCATTTATTATTGTTTGATTTCTTGACGATAGCCATTCTTTCTGGAGTGAGATGGAATCTGTGTTGTTTTAATTTGCATTTCTTAAATAGCCAGATACATTGAACATTTTTTTCATGTATTTATTGGTCATTGGTATTTTTTCATTGGAGGAGTGTTTAATCATGTCAGATGCCCATTTTTAATTGGGTATTTAAATTTAGGGGTCTATTTTTATTTCTTTGTATAGTCTAGATACTAGTCCTTTTCCTGAGGAGTAGCTGGCAAAATTGTTTTTCCATTCTGTAGGTTGTCTCTTCACTCTGTTGGTGGTTTTCTTTGCTGTATGGAAGCTTTTTAATTTGATGTGATCCCATTTGTTGATTCTTGGTATTATTTTCTTTTTGCAATTTGAAACTAATGACTTATTGTTTGCTTAAACCTTCTCTGTTTTTATTCAGTTAAACAGGACTGTACTATAAAAGACCATTGGCCCTTTTTATTTATATACAAGACATTCTCAGAGTATTTGAAATAAAATCAACACATTATTGATAAAGCAAAAATAACATTGAAAAAATGCTTTTCTACCTAGTCTCTGTGAAAATTGCTTTGTGCCTCATTGAAAGAACATTTCTATGAATTCAGCCTCACATGAGTTCTGTAGGACAATCATTACCCATTGTGTTATATGTTTAGTGTGGGTCTATGTAAAGTTATGCTTGTCTCAAAAGCAGTCTTCGTGGAAAGGAAAAGTGCCCAACAATATTCACAGAACCTTAGGTACGTTTTGCCATAGGGTAGAAACAAATACACAGTGGCTAATACGGGATTGCTACAGTGAAACAGTTTAACATGTGAGTTCAAATCTTGAATCTGCCACCTTCCTATCAGGTTATTTTAAGCATATTTGCTTTCTAAAATTTATGCTTTTCATGTAGAACTTTAGTAGTGCCTTAGTAAACAGTTGTTGGGGAGATTAAATGAGAGCATAAAAACACATGTAAAACATTTAGCACAATACCTGTGACAAATATTTTTGATAACAGCTGTAACTAAATATTTTCATCATAGAAAGAACAAAATTACCTTTCCTTTCTAGGAACTCAGTTTCTTTTTTGGGGAAAAAACAAGGCTAAGAAAACCACCTCACAGTTCTGGGGGGATCTTAATATAAGAATGCATTGTTTTATGTTGTCTTGATTTTATTAACTGCAGAATGTAGAAATACTACCTGTTCACAAATGTGCATTCTAGTTCTTATCCAGACAAATATGTTTAGTACACATTTAGCATCTATAAAACATAGTCTAAAAGTCATTTGTTTATGATATTTCATCATACACATTCTTTCATCATTTAGTTATGCATACGCATATTGTTAATATAAAATATATGCAATTATTCCTAACAAGAACAAACCTCCGATTCATACTGTTACAAATGCACATCCACAGGTCAATCTTGCAAGTAACTCTCCAATCAGTCACTGACAGTTGATAATGAGCGAAAAGCATCCTATCTATGAACTCTCTTTGCACAATAAAATTCTTTTAAATGAATATAATGAAAATGTCCTATTATATCAGTTTCATAAAACATGTGAAATGAATTTGACAAAGACAGCTTCTGTTCTTCACTATACCAAATGAAAATTTAAAACTGTTTTCACTTTTATGAAGTTATACTTCATTACTTCTTAATTTCTTCCCAGAAGAACAGTCTGGGTATGTAAGGGGTGACTGAATGACTAGTGACATCTAATTATCGCAAACTGAACACATGGCTGTAAGTAGGTAGTTGGTCAATTCTCATTTCTAAATTAATTACCAAAGCAGTGTGAAGGAAGTATCTAATGACTGAATATTCTCTTGCTTCACATTTAGTCAAGAGTACATTGCTTGGCACAGAATCACTAACAATTAATACCTGCACATTTAACTGCAACCATATTTGGCATTATGAATCTACTTTTCTCTGGTTTGGGTCTGTTTTTGAGGGGAGGAGTTATGGAATAGCAGAATAAAACCGATGAACTGTTCCTTTACTATTGTGAGAATATGAGTTGATATCACTGTGGAGGTGCCCTTAAGACTTGAAAGGACATCTGCATGTAAACACTTGTGGCTTCTGAGGGCATCTGCTGAGCTTTTCAGTATTACTGTATTTTGCTCCAGGAGCCTGTCCTTGACCATCTTTTGGACACATCCCTAAGTGTTGAGCAGAGGGAAAACCTAGAATTGAGAGGGATTATTTATGGTCACTTTCATATTTTTCAGAGATTGTGATATGTAGAACTCTGAGTGCTGCTTCTTCCACTTCCTAAATCTCTCAGATTTTTCCCTGAGATTGTAGCATAGTAAATCTCTCAGTACTAAGACAATGAAATATCCTATTGTTTACTTTATTAAAAAAATTCCTGGCTCATTGTCCAAGGACACCATTGCAGTGACATCAACTCATATTTTTATAATAATACAAGAACAAAGGTCAAGCTCAGGAGTTTTCAGTTGAGAACAAATACTCCATTGACAGTTGAGCAAGAGGGCATATGTGTTACACTTTGGCAGAAAAATTTTCTACATTTTGCCCATCTCTTTTTTTTCCCCCTTAAATCCTTTTATTGGTACATTTTAGGTATACAATATGTTTACATTTATCATTGGGTGCTTGTACATGATGTATCTTGGTTATTATTTTTTCCCCATTACTTGTGTGCCCTTCACCCCCTCTACCCTTCCCTGTTTACAAAGACTTCATTTCCATTTTTTTCTTTTCTCATCATTTTTCCTTTCCCTTCTTTCCTTTCCCCTTCCCCCCACCCTCCACCCCTTTAGACCTTTTATTCCTATTTCACATTATCAATTATTCATTTTAATCATTTTGACCCTTATTTACACTTTCAGTTTCTCACACTAGAGAAACTATTTGGTATTTATA